>PVKU01004980.1:94669-133579 GCA_004027475.1 Anoura caudifer
AAAAAAAAAAAAAAAAATCAAGTAACTTAGCTCATTAGAAGGAATGCACACTGTATATTACCCCCAGTGAAATTTGACTAACCAAAAGCAATCAAATTGACTTCTACGAGAAATAAAACTCAGAACAATAAAATATTGGCACCTTACAAACATGCCATTCAAGTTTATGGAAATAATTCAATGAAAATCACTCAAGGAACAAAAATAAAGCCAATTCAGTATGTTTGAATGTCAGAGGGATTGTCAGGTAATAGCTTGCAAAATGAAGGGGGCCGTTAGAATTCCAATGTGAATTTCAACAAATTAAGTTTTTCCTTGAAAGAGTAACAACAATCCTCAGGAATTCCAAAGGAATACAGTCCTAATAAAGTTATAATCCTTTTTTCTGTAAATGAATTTTGTTACTTGTGTCATTTTTAATTTTATCTGTTATGTCTTTGTTTTCTTACTTCAAAAGTCTGTTTCAAGTCTTCTTATGAGAACAGATGGGATATAAATGGTAAATTCATTAATGGGAAAAGATTAATAATTTGAGTATTTACTATGTATTGGCTGCTTTATCACTTAATCCTTATAACAGCAGTAAAAACTATTCTCATTTCATGAAATAATGCTTGGAACCTTCATGAGATTTTCAAGTTCACGCAGATTACAAGTGGTGAAGTTGAAACTCTTACTTATACCCATTTGATTTTAAGCATAAAGTCTTTATACTAAATATTGCTTTCATTGTAAAAGTATATTAATATAATATTGATATAATATATTGTACAGGATAGAGCAAAAGTAGGTTTAGGATTATATGTATGGAAATTAATACAATAATTATTAAATAATAATGTAAGAATAATCTTTGTGTTTCACATACTCAGAACTGTAAACTTACTTTTGCCCTACCCTGTATAACATTGTATATGATATATAATATATTCATTCATAATAAAATTGTTTCTAATTTCAGTAGTATTTTCTATCATTATTTGAATATATATATAAATAAAGATTTTCTATAAGTCAGTACTGAATTCGCATGTTGTGTTCAACAATGAGAAGCCCTATTTGTTTCAGTGCCTCCTAGTACACAAAAGCTTGTCCTGAGCTAATAATTCCCCTGCGAGGGCCACCTGTCACTGTCGGACAGAAGCAGACAGCCTCCTGGTTTCTTCTTTCTCTTTTTGTTTTGATCCTACTCCCCATTGCATCCACTGCCTCAACAGTACAGTCAGACATATTGGACAGTATAATATAATCAATTATAGTTGGAGAGAGTTTCCGATAGAAACTGGATATTGTACTTCATGCTGAAGAAGCACCAGTTTGTTTGCTTTAATAGTGCTACATATTTTGGCATTTTTTTTCACCATATTTTCACTGCCTAGAATCCATATCTCTCTACTTCCCTTTACCCGGCAAACTGCTTTTAGGTCTTTAAATGCACATTACAATTAATCTCCTCCAGGAATCTGTCTGCAGCATCCCCTCTGAATATATTATTTCCCATCACCACGCTGCATTATAATGACCTATCTGTAAGTCTGTTTTAATCAGTATATTCGGAACTTCTTAAAGGCAGGTTTGATGTTTAATGGTTCTTCAGTGCTGGTACATGATAAGCGCTCACTAATTTAAAAAAAAAATAAAATAATGACTTTAGAGCTCCTCCAGGAAAATCTAAGAATATTGTATAACATATTATAAATAGTTTTCCAAGGAAATAATTTTATATATTTTGAATTCATTCCTAAAGAGCTTATCAAGACTATAAAAGATTATGACTATACACTTATTACTGCATGGAAGTATCTGACAGAGGAGAAAACAGCTTGGATCGAACAGGCACCACTCAATGAAAGTATTTTTGAAAGCCTAAGTGAATTATATTCATAGCCATTTGTACTTTAAGCTTTAGTCATTTAATTGACTCCTTCTTAAATTTGAATTCTCCTTAGAGTCTAAAAATTTTAAAAAATCCTACCTTAGAAATATTTTTTTCCAAAAGTAGCTGTCAAGCAAGACTTTGGAACAAATGTTCCCCAGTGTATCTCCCCTTGACTTGCAAAGCATGTGAGAACAGGGTGGAAGCTTCTCTCCCTGTCCCTTCCCAGTGGTGGTCATGGACCCCTTACATATGATGACGCTTTGCTGGCCTTAGACAGTCTAAGAGGAACTTTGAGCACCTCAAATCTAGATCCTGCATGGAAATCCAGCCCTACACCTCAGGAGGTGAATGGTCTGAACCCCTGTTTGCCTCAGTTTTCATATGGTAAAATGAAAATTATACTTACACGCTAAGAATCTGGTGAAGATTAAATGACTTATTCCAAAATTGTTTGAGATTGCTCCAGGCACAAAGTAAGCACTCTGTAAATGTTAGCTGGAGCAAAACTGTGAAATAAACTTTTCTTTTCTAGTGTGTCCAGCCTTACCTTTACTTTGCAAAAAAAAAAAAGGAACTTCCATGTTGCATTACGTTTCTATCAAATCTTTGTTCTCATGAGGAAAAAAAGTAATAATAATATGGATTGCTATTTTTCTAGGTAAACAGCCTGTGTATTGTGAAACAATATGCTTTGTTTTTATGCACAATTGCTCTAATAACTAGAAGAAACTCCTTTGATGAAGAGAGGTTAACCTCTCCTTGATATGAGGGTCTAGGCTTAGAATGCTGCCCTTTTCATCACCAAAGAATGCCCATGTGCAGCTTGAATTGCTCTGCTTGCTATTCCACAACTCACCAGAGCAAAGTAATTTTGATGAATTCTAGAAAAGGAAAACTTCCAGTAAGCAGGCGGGTCTGCTGACATTTGATAATATCCAGTTGTCAGTGAGATTTTAGAAGGTGTGCGTGCCCGCAATGATTCCCAGTTTAAAATGTACCACACAGCAGGAACTCATGAAATAAAAATTAATGATAAAACATTTTACAAGGTATTTCATACAGAATCATATGTTAGTTAATGTTTACAGCTCATAGCCCGGATGGTGTTGGTTAATTAAAGAAGTCACTTGGGATAAGGAAGCCCTTGGAAAAAACTGTGGGTTTTTATACAGTTCATAATAAGCTCAGAGACTTGAGGGAACCTTTCAAGCTTCCACAAAGCTGAATATATTTTCCCTCTGGCCCATTATTTACTTAACTGCAGGCCATTTATTTTGGCAGGAGAAAATGTACCTGTTCAACATCAAAAGGCCTATGAATTTTAACCTTCTTTTATTGCACTATTATGTCATGGGAGAATTTTTAGTTAAATTAAAAAATGATGATTTTTTTTCATATTAGGATTCCTCTCAGCTTCTGTGATTTTAGTTTTCATAATTTAAGTGCATATTGAAAATAAATTGCTTTATTTGATTGCATGTGGATTTTTCATTAATGAAGTCCAGTAAATATATTTAACATTGTGTATACATTTGTGAAAAGTAATATATTCAGAAGTGATTCTGAAGATAGCTGCATCTGTGTATGTATCCACCAAAGGATCTCACCTAATAACAATTTTCCTATTGCATAATAGTATAAATTTATACTTCAGATTATGAATTATGCATGCTGGGGATAGATCAGCCTATTTTAGTTGCGAATATTAAATTTGTTAATATTTTTTCAATATCTACTTCTGATTGTGTGCACAGGACAAAGCCCAGCTATACCACCTCCATCACCAGCAGAACACACTTCTGGAACCACTCCAGCTTCACCTGCTGTTGAAGGTAACTATTGTATTGTAGTTTTCCCGAAGATCTTCTCTGTTGTAGATAAACTAGAATGTAGAGAAACAAAACAAAATATTAATACCAACAATAACAAAGTTCTTATTTTTATCAAATAGTTTTAGTTATGTCTACACACTACAGAAGTACCATTTAATTTTTCTAAAATTACAGTTTGTTCCTTTTTAGGAAACCAAAATCTTCTTCTTAAGATTTTATATGGGTGACTCTCGCTTCTAAAAGAATGCCCAGCTTTGTACCCTGGAAATCAACCAGGAAAGAATAGGAACAAATGGATAAGGATACACTTTGCAGTTCTTGAAGTTTTATCATAACTCGCTCAATTTAGAGTTTTAAGACTGGTGCCAGAGTTTCTGGGTATGAATCTGAGATCTTCCTCTGACTAGCTGTGTAAATTTGGGAAGTTACTTAAATTCACTGACATAAGATTTGTCATCCTTAAGATGACAAGAATAACACTAATCTTGTAGAGCTATTGTGAAGATGATATAGTGTATGCGTGTGCATGCCAGTTTATAAGTGCTTTATGAAATTAGTAGTTATACTAATAATTTATTCTTCAAAATGTAATGTTGAGGATCAGCAAAATTAGAGGATGGGAGTATTATGAGCAAATTTGCTAAAAAGTTAATAGCATTTTAGAAGTCTTCATTTATTCCTTCAACTATTCTTTATTAAATTCCTACCTATGTCAGATATTGTCTGAAGTACTAGGCATTCGGATATTAATAGAAAATATTTCTTGCCTTAGCAAGACTGAGTTTGCAGATAAAATTTAAAATAATTAAAGAGAAGCCTGACATAAAACACAAGTCCTTAAAGCCAAGGGCACCATTAATTTTTGCAAGAGAAAAATGGAGGTCTCCTCCAACTCACCACAGCACCCTTCCTAGCTCTGTCACACAATGAAAGGACCATCTGTGTATACCTGTGGATTCCTGCCTGCTTGTCCAGGTTCTGTCTACTCTATCCAGTACCTACCTGTTGGCTTTGACAACCCCTTGAGATTAAGGGTGATCAGACTTAATGAGGAATCATTCAGGAAGAGGTCCATGCAGCCACTGACATGAGTAAGGATATCTGAGGAAAAAATTCAGGGTCTCAGGATCTGGAGCATAAGAGAGAGAAGACTTCAGCTGGCTATACCTTACCTTCCCACAGACTCAGACTCAGGGCAGCGAATAATTGGAGGAGGACCCAGAAGACCCCTGTAAAGCAAAGAGAGTCCAAGAGGGGCCTGGTTGTTGGGTTCTAAGAGGTGTACTAATTACCACAATGTGATAAGACCCCCCAAAAATAAGTCAGTAAAAAGTACTATGAAAGATTAGAGAAGGGAGGGCTTAGCTCTGTTTGGAAAGGGTGAGAAAGACCCCGGGAAATGCTTCTCTGTGTAGGGGGTTGTGAAACTTAAGTCCCAAGAATAGGTGTCCATCACACAAGGAAGGAAAGAGCATTACTGGTAAAATGACTGGTATACAAAAAGGCATGGAAATGGGTGAGAAAAGAGTTTGATCCAGAGAAATGTAAGTGTGGATAGAAGAAGTATAAGTATGGAAAGAAGAAAGAGGACACAGAGAGAGTTTAGAACTGAAAGAAAAACATGCAGAGGGCGGATCTGAAGTACCTTAAATAGGCAAGCTTGGAATTTATTTTTATACTTAAAGTTTTATTATGAAACATTGAAGAGTAAAGTAAATCTCCAATATACTCATCCTGCAGACAAATTCATTAGCTTTTGCTATTCTCTTCTTCCCCTTTTTCCTTTCTTTCTATTTTTTTTTATTGCATTTTGTTTGGTTTGAAAATCATTGACATCATGCTCTTCACCCAGCTGAGGAATTTTTATTTTCTTTTAAAATTTTGATACATTTACATGCTAACATATGTTAAAGCTACAAAAGTGATGTAGGGTAAAAAGTTTTCCCCCTGACCCTATTCATGAACTATACAGTTCTCCACACAAGCAACCTCTGGTATCTTCTTCCAGAGATATTTTGTGCATATACAAGCACAAATGTTGCCTAATCAGCCTGGAATTTTTATATTTGTCTTTAAAAGATGGGGAACCTCATGGATGTGATAGAAATGTTTATTTAGAAAGATCAACTTCGCTGCCATCCCACCAGGTAGATCAGTATAAGGAGATTGGTTGCAAGATCTTGGGAGAGGACTAGTCCAAACAAACTGTAAACCTTGGACTAAACAGTGGTATAGTGGAAGTAGGAAAAGAGATGGATCTGAAAGAGGTTTGGAAAGACTATAAATCGGTGCAAGTAGTGGATTAGATATAGATGCTGAGGGAGAAGAAGGAATTAAATAGACTTCAGGCTTTCTGAATTAGGTATCCAGGTGGACAATAGAGCCATTAACTAAGACAGGAAGCCATTGAAAGAAAACAGGCCCGGTGATGAGGAGCAAGAAGCAGCATCAGTCTGGGACATGAGTGTTGCCCATGGGGCATTGGAATAGAACTACTGTTGGTTATACATTTATGTTTCACACATTCAGTGGGCAGGGAAGGATTTGAATAGTTGGGAAAGTGAAGTTTTTCTAGGGTTATGTTCTTTCAATAGCATGTTCTACACATTTGGCCAGATCCTGATCAAGTCATGCCTAACCCATGACTTCACTCCCTTCAACTCATATTTCTCCAGATTATTATGTTTGCTGTACATATATGCATTTTACATCTGCTATTCCAAGACCCTGTAAACATTATTATGAAAAATCAACAATTATGGCCACAGGATTTATTTATTTATTTATGATATATTAGTAAATAACAGGTCTGAGATTCCACCCCTATGCCCAGGGAAGTTTCTGTTACACTACAATGCAGACATTGAAGCTTGAGGATTATATGTTCATGTCTTCTGAGATAATAACAAGTTTTAGAAAATGGAAAACAAAGTTTTGTGCTTTAGATTTCAAGCAGATAGAAATGCCATGCTCCGATGTTAGTCCAGAGTACACTAGCAATGCTCCTCAACATGTCATGTGCACACAAATCACCTGAGGGTCTTATGAAAGTGCAGATTCTGATTTGGTAAGTCTGGGGGCTGAGGTTCTCCATTGTTACCAACCTCCCAAGTATTGCTGATGTTACTGGTCCTGGACACACCTGAGTAGCAAATCTCTAGAAGATTTAAGAAGGTGGTGGTGAAAAATTTAATAGTATTTCTAAAAATGCTTTTAGTTTAGTATTAGTTACCTTAATGATCAAGGAGAAATGGCCAAATATCCTTCAGATTTGCTGGAATGCCACATGTGAAGAAATTTTAACTGCTAGTTGTCTGAGAAAAAGCAAAAGTTTTCAATGCCTAAACATTCTGTAAAGACTCACAAGGGAGCAAGAGAAATGCCATTGGGACTGGGGGAAAGGTTACATTATAACTGTAAATTATAACGACCTATTACATAGTATGCAAAATATTTTGATTTGGTCACCTACAATAATTGAATAAATTAGCATTTGAAAATTTTAAATAAAACCCCTGCAATCTGTAAATCAGTGCTATATTAATCCCAATATAAAAAATAATTTGTTTTTCATTAAAGGCCATAATTTAATGCAAAGTTTATGTGATGTCTCATTACAAGACAACAAGTCAACAATGTTTCTTGAATATTTAGAAAATAGCAAGATGTAGTCTCCCATTCAGTACAGCTACAGACACCTTTTTTTGTCCCACAATAGTTTCTTATTTAATTTTTATCATTGACACTATTGCACATGTCCTGCCTTTACCCATGTTTTTATTCACTGGTTTTTACAGGTGATCATTTTTGATAGAGCAAGAGTTCCCCTGTCTCCATCAATGTCCACACCTCCTTTACCTATTCACTCACTTGGTTCCAGATTTTGTGTGTGTGACAATTATGTGAAGACAATTTTCTCTTGATGTAAGAATTTTTAAAAACTTCTAATCAACCTTTGTGCCTTACTGTGCATTGGCTACCTCAGTAAAATACCACAGACCGGATGCTGGAACCACAGAAATTTGTTGTCTTGAAGTTCTGGAGGACACGTGTCTGAAATCAGAGTGCCAGCATGGTCAGGTTCTAGGTGGAGCCTACCCCCTGGCTTCCAGAGGGCCTCCTCTTCACTGTACTGTCACAAGTCAGAGAGTGAGCTCTGCTGTCTTCTCCTCTTCTTGGAAGGACACCAGTTCATTGGATCAGGGCTTCATCCTTTGGATCTCATTTGATCTTAATCACCTCCAAAAGGCCCTGTCTCTAATGCAGTCATAAGCAGTTTGGAGGGGACACAGTTCAGTCTATAGCACTTGATAAACTCTAAGCTTCATGAATATATAAGCAAAACAGCTGAAAGGTTTATCTCATACAATTAGAATTGTTAAAGTATTTCTTTTTAAGTAATCAATGATTTTGCCTTTTTTATTTCTGTCATGTGTGGTTTTACTAAGAGCATAAATTCTAAACTTGCATCATCTTCTATACATGCTTATAAGTGATAGAAGTTAACTATTTAAAAATTTTTCTTGAGTTTATACTGAAGGTAATAAAACAAACCTCTGAGTAATCTTATGACTGGCTACTAATGTGTATCATTTATCTAGCTAATAAGCAAATGATTTAGAAAAAAAACTATAGAACCCATCTGAGGGGGGGAGAGGGAGAGGGAGAGAGGAGGGAGGGAGAGGGAGAGAAAGAGGGAAGTTCTATTTCTTTGGGCATTTGGACTATAATAGCTTATGTGACTTGAGATAATGTGACACAAAATTGACAAGAGACTCTCTCACGGCCTAAATGTTCACAGGACAAGAGATAGCCTATAAATAATAGTGTCACTTTTAAGTTTCATCAGATTCTAATTCTGTTGTTGTTGTGAGGTAGACATAAACCAAGGGATTCCGGTTCTCCAGTTTGAGGCAGATTTTGATAGATTATTCAAGTGTTTGACTCCAGTTTATCTCCTAGCAGAGGCTGATAAAAGACAAAGTGGCAAATATTTTGCCTGTCAGTCTGTCACTTGGAAAAGGGATGTGTCAGTTGTTAAGTGGGACACTTAAGTTCCATTGTTGTAGTTAAAGAGCGGTTTACTTTGACGTTGTATCCTGGTACCCAACACTATGTGTAAGTGAATAACATAGCAATGTCGCAGGATTACAGGGCTTTTGTTAGTGCACACTTTTAATTCATAGAGAGGTAGAGTTTTTGCACTGAGCATGCTGGCAATGAGCAGCTTCCTAAAGAGTCCACATTATCAGGCAACGCTGAGATCATAGGCTTTGTCAGGACTTGCAGATGTTCTGCCTGTGATTCCATTAACATAATTGATTAGGAACTAGGACATATTTAGTATTAATCAAGCTGTTTTTAGTGAGGTTAATTATGCACAGTCCTTGATGCACTATTTTAGTCTGGAGCTTCCTTAGAACCAAGTTGCAAGAAAATGGCACTCTATGGAAAGAAACATCCACACGGCTCTCCAGAGTGCGACTTGATTGGAAGGATAGAGTTATAACAGGTCAAACTGCAGACATTTAAACATATTTCCCACTTTGATGTTTAAAAAAGTAAAGCTCATACTGTGGGTAAAAGGGGACTAAATGATAATGAAAAAATAAAGATCAAATTTTTAAAAAGTAAAGCTTATATAGAGACTGAATTATTAAATTTGCTCACAGGAGATTGGAAACCATTTAGAATTTTATAGGAGAAATCTAAAAATATCATGTACCTTGGTAGAAGTGACAACATTCTACATCTGTGAAGCCCTTAAATGATGATGTTGCGCTATCATAGAACTTAAAATAATAAGTTTCAAACAGTGTTCACTTCATCCTGGGAAGTACCAGTGCCCTTCTGTGGGGACACTTACCCATCGCCTTGAAGTTGTGTCTTGCCTTCCCCGGATTGCACGTCTCTCCCACATCACACCTTTGCATGCCATGGTGAAGTCGTGTTGCTTTGAGTCTTTGGGTATAAGTATATAGATTATTTATCAAATAAGTTGTTTATTTTGACTCCTACTATCATTTTTTGGAATATGTTTGGCCAGGGAAAGAATGCTACAATAGCATTAAAAAGATCTTTATATAATGACCACCTTATGCAATCATTTTGCTCATTATTGTCAATTTGCATTTAATTATGGGCATAAGTTAACTGGAACTGACTTAAATATGGACCTCGCTTCAGTATTAAATTTTGTGATGGAGTTAATTCCCATGTCTATTGGGACCTCTCATGGGGGTTGAAAGGCCTGCGGCTTTCAAGGGTCAATGTAGTTATTCATTTGCAAGTAGAGCAGATCGCTGTGAGTTGCCCCCTCCACAACATCAAATGGTACCTTATTATAGTAATATTATGGATGGCTTTAACCCTGAGCATGAAAGCTGCTTTTTCATCAAATGTTTGTCAGAACTATATTTTTTTTATGAAAGATAAGCCCCTTACTGCTCTCAGAATCCTCAGTAGTTAAGCAGGGCAGCTTTAGGCAATGTTTTCCATCTCTTTCCCAGTCACACACACACACACACACACACACACACACACACACACACACGTGCTGTTTCATAAAATCTTTGTATAAGCATAGCTATCAGATATGATCTCAATAAATCAACTGTGCCAAAAGATTTTTCCCCTAGTCAACCCAACCACCCCCCATCCCCAACACCACATTATTCATCATTGATCTCTGAAGAATTGAAGGCCTTCATTCATATTTAGCATAGACTGCCAT
Organism: Anoura caudifer; assembly: GCA_004027475.1. Classification (NCBI taxonomy): domain Eukaryota; kingdom Metazoa; phylum Chordata; class Mammalia; order Chiroptera; family Phyllostomidae; genus Anoura; species Anoura caudifer. The sequence continues at coordinate 105,114 of PVKU01004980.1, forward strand.
AACCTATCTATTGTGGCAAAGATGTGGAAGAAAGAAGTTAAATGGGATCCCTTATTAAGTATATATCTTAAGTTGCTTTTAATATTCCATTACAAATATGATTTGCTTGAATAAAGACACATATAGTAAGGTGAATAAATATTGTATACCCAATCATCTTCTTAAATAAAAATATAACTAGCATTAACTCAGGATTCCAACTTTAAATGATATTATAAATGCCACCACACAAATGTGGGCAAGAGAACTTGAGAGAGAAAACCAGGAATTCAGGTTCCAATTTCAGCTGTGACACTAATTGGTTGTAAAATCTTTTAAAAATTAATTAATTTCTTGAGCCTCCATTTCTTCACCTATGATAATGGGACTATGTAAACTATGAGAACAGAACTTAAATTGTTCTTAAGTCCCTCGCTGCTTTCATACCTAGGGATTTAAAGCTTAATTTTTTAAGGATGGCGGGTTGGTAGAGAGCAGCCTTAATAGTAGAGTGAAGACTCCATGGCTTTGCATAGTGGCTAAATGGCTTCCACAGATGTGTGAGGTGTGGTCATGGCCTAACAGAGATGTCAAACTTGGGGCAAATGAGCCTGCCCCTATGTGGTGAATATCACTCCGAAGCATTGCTTACTGGAGTACAAAAGTAAGTTCTACAGATCTTAAAGGCTGCAAAGGTAGGATGGAAATGAAATATGAGCAAGGCAAGCTTATGCGATGAAATCACAAGCCCTGCGTTGGGCCATAGAGAGTATGTTGGTAGGCTTTGTACAAAAGAGAAAGGAGCACCATAAAAAACTTATTGTAAGATAATTTCTTACCATATGAGGCATCCAAGGAAATTTTTGCACAAACTGGTAATGCTTTATTTACATTTCTATTTAACCAAAAATTTATCACCTTAGCACTTCAGTGAGATACGTCCTGGGAAGAAAAAAGCATGAAATAATAAAATAGAACTTTGGCCCCAGGTCTTATTCCATTAACTCTATGACACAATAAATTTTATTAAACTTAAAGCCAATATAATATTTTTCTTTGTTTCATGAGGAAATAAACTCTGACAGAGATATTTAATGGAAATGACTTTTAGTTATAATTTTTGATAAAATATACAAACCAAACTGCTTTTAGTACCTATTTAATTTAGGAAGTTGTTAAGGTGACAGTGAAATAATACATATATATATATATATATATATATGCATGTGTGTATATATATATATATATATATATATAACAACTTAGCACATTTATCTAGCACAGTTAGGTAATCAACTATTAGTTGCTGTTACTATCATTATCATTCTTCTATCAGAAAATTTCCTTCTGTGTGTAACAAATCATTAATTTTTATGATAGTTTTTAATTGGTATCTATAGAAGTTAATAAGATAATGGCATTAATAATATTGGTGTGCATGCATGAAACTCTATGCAATGTCTTCATACAGGACTGGGTTATATCCAGGGTTCTATACATGCAACTGAAGCTCTTACCCCTCCTCACAGGCTGCACCAGCCTGCTAAAGCAATTGGGAAGTGGCGTGATTAGATGTGCATTTCAGATTACAGTGTCAGCTCTGGAAAGGGTGGATGGGTGAGGTGTCGGGCTTGGGTGTTTGGAAATAAGACAAGTAAGTAGACTTCTATGAAGCTATTGGTCAGGGGGAAATTTTATGCTACTTTTTTCCCAAACAATCACATTTAACCCTCAAAACAACTCGAAGTGATGAGTATGACTTGCATCATTTTATAAAGATGAGAAAAAAACAGGTAAACTGCCAAAGATAGCACAGTTTAAACAATGATATACAGTAAGCCCTCACTTAACATCATTGATAGACTCTGTGCCTTTGAATGAAACTATGAATAACTAAACCAGTTTTACCCTGGGCTAATTGATATACACAAGAGTTAAGTTCTCATGAAATCTCATCAGTATTAAAACAAAACATCATATAACAAAATATTGTTATTTGAGGACCTGCTGTAATTAGAATAAAAACCCAGATCTTTGTGCTCAGGTTCAGTCTATTTCCATTACCTGAGACTAGCAATTAAGTGTTAAGGCTGAACATAATTAATAATTATTATCTGACCTGGATAAATGACAGACCATTATTGTGGGAGATGATGATGAGTTTAGTTTGGGGCTTGCTGAGTGTATCAGGATTCCTGGCAACCTCAAAATGGGTGACTAAAAGTGTTGAATAAATACAGTATTTGTATTTATATTATATATATATATTTTTAAAAGATCCAAGGCATTCTATACACACACATAAACCATTTAATTTTATAAACTCAGTGATTACAGTATTTTTTTGAGCGCATGAACATTTCTGTTCCCAGTAACAGGTCCCAAGGAATAAGTGATCTCAAAAACACCTTGTGCCATATAAAGCTGAGTTCTGAACATGACTGAAGTGCAGGTCAACCACAGTGTAAATGAAGTTATCTAGTGCACTAAGTTCACCCATGAACGGAAATTTGGGGAATATTGTTTGAGTCAGGGTTCTCCAGAGAAACAGAACCAATAGATGCATGTACACACACACTCACATTAGAGGGGAGGGTTGCAGGGAGAGTTTTATTTTAAGGAACAGGGAACAATTGATGTTAATTCTCAAGTACAAAGAAACTATGAAGGCAGAATTCCTTCTTCCTCAGAAGACTTCAGTCTTTGCTCTTAAGAGCAATTGATTGAAGGGTCCTTCAATTGATTGGAAGAGGTTCACCTACATTATGGAAGGTAATCTGCTTTATTCAAAGTCTACTGATTTAAATGTAAATCATTTCTAAGAAGTACCTTCACAGCAACATCTGGACTTGTCTTTGATCATGAAATTGTTACCCTAGCCTACCCAAGGTGTCACACAAAATTAACCATCACAAACATCATCAGAAGACAGACTAGAAAGCCAAAGATGAGAGGATGCAAAGGAAATAAGGGTACAACAGGAGCAGGTGCTCCAGAGGGATGAATAGTGTTCGTTGGGACCTTTAGATTGGTCTGGTGGGAGATCATGATGCCCTTGCTCCTATCTCTAAATTTTATTTTTTGCTTCATATAAATGACAGTCTGGACTTAGGAGCCTGAACTAAAGGTCTAATAGTGATATTCATGTTAGTTCTTAATCTCTCAGACACTCAGTTTTCTCATCTGCAGGGATATTTTTCAAATAGAAGATCTTAAAGGTCTATTCTAACTCTAAAATTTTACTATACTTGGGGCCTTTATTTCTTTCATTCTTTTCCCCTCCACATATTTATTTCATTTTCTTTGTTACACAATAAGTTAATCAATACTACCAAGGAAACAGGAACCTTCTATTTCAGAGTTCTAAAAATCCTTCCATTAATTTGCTTTTTAATTTTTTTAATTTAGATATACAGAAGAGTTTTGAAGATAATACAGAGTGTTCTTGTACACTCTTTAACAAGCTTTCTTTAATGTTATCATTTAGCATAGTGATAACATTATGAATTCACTTACCAGGGACAAGAAATAACTTTGGTACAACACTGTTAACTAAACTAGAGACTGTGTTCAACTTTTATACTTCACTGATTTGTAAAAGATTTTGTAAAAATATTGTCTACATATGTTATGGGGATACCAACTTTAACATATGTAATCACAGTTTGCTCCCCCCACTTTCATTTCTAAGGAATAGAATATGTTTGCCTGGTCAATTCCTGTGTCTTTGCATTCTATTCAGGATGTGCTAGGTGAGCAGAAGCATTGGAATAAGTCAAAAGAATTAAATTAATTCATTTCCAAATAGGAAGAATTACTCTTCAGAAGAAAATATAAGACCTAACAGGGAGAAAAGAGGCCAGGAGAAGGGGATGGGAGAGCCAGCAGGGGCTAGGAATAAGTTTTTAGTGGGGCTTTGGGGAGAGAGAAGGGTTTGGGGTGAGAAACTGTGATGAAACAGGATTGGGAAGCTCAAGTAAAGGAGGGAATCTTCAGATGTCTGCTTTGGATTATTCAACATTAGCTATTTGAGATACTTCAGTAAAGATTTAAATTTATTGTCAAAATTTCCTGAAATTATTGACTAATTTCTTTCAATTGTAGCACTGTGCTAGGGCTGGGCATGTGGTAACACAGTTATATTTGAGTTAATATTTCTGAACAAGTGGAAAAATAGATAAGTCTTAACAAGCAAGGAAATTAAAATAAAAAAGAAACACAAAAAATAAATAGGTGGAAAATGCACAAAAAAGGAAAATAAAAAGAGTTTCCCAAGGATTACAAAATATAAATACATTTTAGTAAACATTAAATATACAGAGTTGGGAAAAGTGAGTACATGAAACACAAAAGTTTATTCTTGTGTTTCTGTTTATTAATTGTTTTGTTATTTTCCATATGGATGACTGTAAACCTACTTTATCCCACCATGTATTTCATAAGAAAATTTAATCTCTAATCTAGAACTTTTCTCTCTTGTTATAATTTTTATTTCCCATTATAGATTATTAAAAAGATAGTTTGTGAACGCCCATTAACTTTTTCTCATTGACCTAGGACATCTCGAAAAAGTGTGGATTTACATTGATAAGGTCTGAAGCCCTTTGGGACGTTTGCTGCGTGAGCGGAGCTGTATCACTGAGAGTTCTCAAGTGCGTCTGCAGAAATGAGCAGGCTCTCTGCCCCTCCGGTGCTCAGTTGGCATTGACAGGAGCACTTGCCATACTCACTTCACTTTTTAAAATTTTATTCTTTTCATTCACTTTTTACAGATTGTTATTGTATTTTTTCATTACCATTTGGTCCCCTTATGCTCACCTCCCCCCATGTAATCACCACACTATTGTCCATGTCCATGGGTCCTTTATCCTTCTTGCTTAACCATTCCACCACCTATCCTTAGCTGTGAACCTGCTTTCTATTTACAAGTCTGTCTCTGTTTTGCTTGTTAGTTCAGTTTGTCCATTAGATTCCACATATGAGTGAAATCATATGATATTTGTCTTTCTCTCATTGGCTTATTTCACTCAACATAATGTTCTCAAGATATGAAGCAGCCCAAGTGTCCATCAATAGATAAGAGGATAAAACAACTATGGGACATTGGGATATTACTCAGCCATGCTTTTTTTTTTTTTTTTTAAACAACAAAATTTTACCCTTTGTTCTTTATCCTTTGCTTTAGAATCAGGTCTCACATACCATTTCTGCCTGTCTGAGGTTCTTTCCCTAGGAATAGCTTTCCTACTTTCACTTGGCTCTTTTGGGTTTGGAACTTTCTGCTGGGTCCTTTAGATACTACTTTTAATGTCCCTCAAAGTCCTTATTGTAATTATAAACTTTCTTACTTTTTAGTCTCTTACCTAGAGTTCCCTGGAGGAAAGTTTTAAAGTCCAGACCCTGGCAAGGGGTTTGCAATCAGGCTAAATAAATATTTTTTGATGAAAGAAATAAACTATCTATGTAAAAGTCTCTGATAATCGCTGAAAGCTGCAATAGAATTGCTGGTTGTGGGTTGTTTGTTGTTAAAAAGCTGATATTGAAAAGAGCTATCTCCTAAGAGTGATTTAGTTATCACTAAAGGAAAAGTCAAGGCAAAGAAGTGGATTCCAGTTCTGAAAGGCCAGCTTAGTTATGCCAGATAACTCAAGTGAGTCCTTAATTTAGAGAGCTTTGCTGTCATAATAACCTAATTGCAATGTTAAGTGAAGTACTCTTACTACTGTTCAATAGTTCAAAAATCCCAAACAAAATTCAGGAAGAATTATGAAGAAAAACAGAGAAAAATGGACAGAAAAGTTATAATGAATTATCTTACTTTTTTGGTCTTCTTCCTTACAATGTGATCACAAAATCCAAAGGAGCACCTCACACCAGCTAGCAACAGCCAAAGTTCCTCTTAAAATATAACTCATCAGCACTTTATTTCTTTTCCTCAGTGGTGCCCTATCTTACTCACAGTAAAATGAAAAATTCACAGTGTGAACAACTCGACTCTCTGTGGTCAGCCCCTACACCATCTCTGGCCCCACCTCTCACCACTCTCCTTCTGCACCTCTGTTCCAGCCACACTGGTCCTCTGACTCTTCTTTGAATACATCCAGGATGCTTCCATTTCAAGATCTTGGCAGACATTTTTTATCTGCCAGAAATTCTTTTCCCCAAGACCCCAATGCTCTTCCACTTGTTTTCAAGAATCTTTTCAAATCTTATCCATTTAGACAATTTACCCATGTCCCACCTTAAAAAAAAGCATTTCTACCTCCCACCTGCTCATATTCTAATCCTCTAAACCAAGTTCCCCCACCCTTATTAAAACCTAACATTGTTTATACATATGTACATATTCATATATACATGAGTATCGGCATATATTCATTTAAGTCTTAAAATAGACATTTTTCTAGATTTAAAAAATGTTAAACCACAGTAAATACAGAAAATACATGACAGTTATTTACAACCCTAAAGCTTTTTAAACTACCTGTTCCCAGAAATATTAGGAAATAAATGCAAGATGGCATGTGCTTCATTTGGGGAGTGAGTAAATAAACAGATGAGGAAAGAATTAAATATACTCTACTCATTCCCCTGCCTTTTATGGTAGAAATCAGAAAATTTACAGTTGCATAAGGTAGTGGCTACTAATTATAGCAAAACTGAATCTGGAATCCACTCCTTTATTCCAGTATAGTACCCCTTCACAACATGTTAATTCTTACTTAAATACTTTGTCCTAAAGTTTCTTAATACAAATTATTCCCAACACAGCTTCCTTCTATAAAGAATCATAATAATTAATGTAATTAATGAATTATTGAATAAATACTCACTAGTTTAATAAATACCACTCCTAGAAGAGTTAATGAAGATATATGAAGGCATTTCTTTATTGTTCTAAAATATAGTAACAGCTGTAATTATTGCAATAATTATTTTTTGAACATCCACTCTGGTCTAGGCACTTTAGCTATTTCTCCATTCCTCATAAGCCAGCAAGGTAGATTTTATTAGTCTCATTGTTCAAACAAAGAAAATGAAATTCGATATGCCACAACACACTGCCAATATCACATAAAACCTAATACGGGTCAGAGACAGGATTTAGACCAAGGTCACCTATGCTAGCACCATGGTATGTCTCATGCCCCATGGCCTTCTGTAGATAATAATGAAGAACTCGAATAACAACTTATGTAATTGAGCTTATCTGTTTGTGTGAAATTTTCCATGATCATGGTAGTGAGTGGGATGCCAAGCCGATCTCTGCCACTCTAGAGCAGCAAGGTGACAGTAACAAGGTATGTTGGGATGCATTGTTAGGAAAGCAACACGCCTCTATTTGTGTGATTAGAACCAAGAATACATCAATCCTGGCCATAGAGGATTAAAAGAGAAGCATCCATAAGATATGTAAGATTTGGATAATCTCTACACTAGAAAGGCAAAGAGGGAGGAACAAAACATAAGATGAAAATGAAACCTTTGCATTTGTTTTCTTTGTTTGCTAGGAACAAGCATCTTAGAAAGCTTTACAATTATAATTAACTATTGTGTATTCTCTGGCTTTGAGATGGCATAAACACATGTAAAAAAAGAGAAAAGCCCTTTGTAAGGGCTTAGAAAGTAAAAAGTGACTTTTTAATTTTTCTTTCATCTGATGTTAATTTATGCAGAAGTTAATAACAGATTTGTGGCTCCAAGCTGCCTGCTCTGGACAAGAATTTCTCCCTCCACCAGTCTCTCCTGTGATCCTTGCCATACAGAGCCATCGTTTCAGGGCTTATGACACTTTCACCAAAGGGAGGCAATATGCTGATTAATTCACAGTCTGAAAACCTGCGATATCAAATGTTCTGACTCTTCTCTAGCTTGTTACAAACAAGAGAGCAAACAGTTGGAGGAGAGAGTGAAGGGGAAATTGGGTGTGTGGGTGCATAGCAGTTGGGAAAGGACAAGTACTGACTGCTGAAGGAGACAAAAGTCACGGGAAGGAGAGATTTCACAAAAGAAACAAGGGTTACTTTTATATCCATACAGGGTATAATTAAATTGTTGTGTCTTTTATAAAGGAAAAAACGAATTCCAGGGCTGCCAAATCACCTACAGAATAGAGACAATAGCGCTCGAAGAAGTGCAGAATCTTCCTAAGTTGATGTTTTAAATGAATTCACCATGAATAGAGGACGTCCCATAATGACAGCTTAAAAGTCTACTTCATAAAAATGTTATTAAAGCACATTATTTATAGCTGCTTTTTGTGGACTTGGCTCTTATTCATGACTCTCACCGCGTTTGGTCATAATCACAGGCAGAGTGTATAATGGAAGCATTAACTCAATATGGACTAAGGCAAGAATCCTGTATCACCACAATAAAGTTCTAGATATATTCATTTAAAGGTAGAATTTACTGCAGAAGAGCATTCTCTTTTTTAAAGAAAAAATGGAAAGAATGTCTTCCATCTTATGGCCTCAAACATCTACTTTTATTCTGAGGTTTACTTTATAAGAATGACTAATTGACACAAACTTTTAAATGAAATATTTCTTCATCTGCATTATTAAACTTAGAGACTTGGATTGTGAGTTGTGATTTTATTGTGACTATGGCATTGATTTTTGATATGCATTAAGAGTATTTCCAAATACTCCGTATTCTAATTAACCCCTTTTCTAGTGCATGCCATCGGAAGGTGATGTTAGCAAATGCCAATCCGATCACCTGGCACACATGTTTATTTTAATAAGTTGGAAACCCCTCCCTACATAAAATTTTCCCAGAGAAGCTGAAAAGAACAATATTTAAATGAATCTTTTATTCAGGATTTTAAGCACGGTTTCCATACGTGATATGTATGAACCTTTAAGAAATCGCAAAGTGGAGTTCCACTGGTTTATTTCTGACTGGAACTATCAGAGATTGGCTTCTGACTTTGTGCCTATGACTGGGTGGCCTGTGATGGCATGCTGCAGACATGCTGAGACACAGTGTGACTCTGTCTCTCCCTTCCACACCGATGTGACTTTTGGAGTCACGAAAAAGAGTTCTTCACAAATTATACTTCCAACACTGACAGAAAGTATTGTCTTTGATCTTGTAGGTAAAAAAAGGACACCTAAGGGAATGAATTAATTCCAATATTTAATAAGATGCAGTCATTAGTAGATAAGCATTCACACTAGAACTATTCATGGAATTTCTTCAGCATAGTAATGATCTCATGATAGTCCTGGGTAATGAAAATCTTTGACCGCTTCACATCTATGTTTAAAAAACAGATGACAAAGGGAAAATATTTTAAATATAAGGTAAATAACATGACTAATTGAAGATAAAAATCAATTGATTTCTAACAATGACTGTGCTTACAGTTGCATCAAACCTAAAAAAAAAAAAGCGTTCTATTTCAATAACTCTTGTACTTCTGCATATGCAGCTTTGTTATTTGAAATGAGTACACTTACCAGAAAAAAGTCCAGGGATGTCCAATTGCTACATGGCTATGGCTGGGCATTGAGTTTCCATCTGCTCCTCAGAACAAGGCTATCTCAGATCTCTGAAACAGAAATATTTCCTGAAGTTTGCAGGCAACACATATTGTTCTATGTGGCATCCAGACTTCCTGCTACTTCTGGGTGCAAAAACGGTCTGAGCACTCCGGCTGATACAACCACTCAGAAAGGGCAGTGGCAGTTATGTCCCCCACACACTGCCAGACAAATGTCACCAGGCTCCAAATGCCTATTGACAAGAGACAGATTTGAAACACAGTTAAACCAAAATAGATATTGTTAATGGCTTAGTGTATTATTTCTAATAAAGCTGAATATATGAAAAGGTAACAAAAAATAATTCTATTAGCTTACCTGTATCTTTCTTCAGGAAATATGCTTTAATTTCATGTATTACTATTTCACTTTAGGCCCTAGATAATTGTTTTGTTAAGGAAGCTCAAGCTATCTTCTTTATTAGTTGTAGACAATATTAACAGCCTACAATATTCTGCACTCACTACAAACCAGGAACTGGGCAGCGTGCTTTGTAAACATGATCTAACTTTAAGGGAGGTATTATTATCTTACAAATGAGGAAAATAAGGCTTAGCAAGATTAAATCACTTGCTCAAAGTCACAAAGCTATCTGACGGTGGAACTGACTTAACAGTAATCCTTCTTTCTAATCTTAGCTTTTCTTTTGTACTAAATTTTTGTAAAGAAAGTATTTTAAACTTCTCTTCTAGAAAAAGAAGGAGAAAAAAAGAAAGCTGAGAAGAAAGTGACTTCTGAAACAAAAAAGAAAGGTAAGGAATTTAAAAACTGTCCAACATGTAAATCAATTAGTATCCATTCATATAATGGTGCTGGTAAAGCTACTGTTTTCTAGGGAAGAAATTTTCTTAATAATTTCATTGTTGTTAGTAACAAACACTCTTAAGACTTATAAATATTTCAAATGAAGTTGAAATTGATAGAGTTTAAAGGAAAATTCAAGCCTAAACACTTTTTAAAACCTATTACTGATTATTCTTTTTCTTAGAAGTAACTGTTTAAGTCTAATTCAGTACTTTACTTGGCAACACATACAAATAGGATGACTATTATTTAATTCATTTGGTTTAATAAAAAAATATCTTTCGAAAGAACAAATAACTTAATGTATTAGGAAGAAACTGGTTGATTAGTTGTCCATGTTTTTCTCTTTTTAGATGGTTGTTTTCGTATAGTGCATCTGAAGTCCTAAGTGAGCCTCAGACATTTCTGAGTTTCTGACTTGTCTTTTAATGTCCTGATAGCCCAGAAAACATTCAATATATTCCTATTAAAATCCTTTAGAAAAACTAATAATGCCATTTAATGCTTCTGCTATCATGAAAGACTTCATTGACCTTAGCAAAAATTTGCTCCTTTCTAAAGACAAAGCACACCAAAACCACCATTCTGTTATGAAGATGCCAGCTCATTCATATTTGACATGATATGGCTCTGGCTTAGGTTTATTTTATACAAGTTGAATTGAATACCTTAATTATAGTCATGTATGCCCTGCTATGTAAGATTTAAACAGGTAGAGGCTTATAATTTTCTCATTTTACTACCAGAAAAAGAAGATGTCAAAAAGAAAACTGAGAAGGAAGCTGCCGTTGATGTGAAAAAAAAAGGTACTACACTTTCTTTGCTTCTTTAGTTATATTATGTTTAGGATGTTTAAAAGAATCTTGGGGTGCTCTAGCTGTCATCTTGCATCCCTCCGAGTTCACTCTTATTCTCAGCTGGTCTGCCAAAGAACTCTGAGCCCCAACCCTAGTGCCTGTGAGGCCCAGTTTTCTCTCCAAGATGAAAGAAACTATCATGAACCAAGACAAACTCACCAAACGGCAGGCAGAAGTGCTCACTGGTGGGAAAGGAACTGCTTGTAGAAAGAAGGAGGCGGTTCACAGAACAGCTAGAGTAGGTGATAAAAAAAACCTTCAGTTCTCTGTAAAGAAGTTAGGGGTAAACAATATCTCTTGTATTGAAGAGGTAAGTATGTTCACAAAGCAAGAAACAGTGATCCACTTTAACAACCCTAAAGTTCAGGCATCTCTGGCAGTGGACACTTTGACCATCACAGGCCATGCTGAGACAAAGCAGCTGGCAGAGATGCTAGTCAGCATCTTACATCAGTGCGGTGCGGACAGTCTGACTAGTTTAAGGAGACTCGATGAAGCTCTGCCCAAACAATCTGTGGATGGAAAAGCACCACTTGCTACAGGAGAGGATGATGATAACATCCCAGATTTTGTGGAGAATTTTGATGAAGCTTTCAAGAATGAAGCAAACTAAATCAAGTCAGCTTCAGAAGATAAACTTGAAGAAGTTACTGGGAGCTGTTATTTTATATTATGACTGCTCTTTCAAATTTTGTTTGTGGATCAGATAAAATTTACATCTCTAATATTTTCAAGCCCTAGCTCCTTGGACACTCTAGCTCTTTTCAGTTTTTGCTTCTACACAAATCATTCTTTGAAGTTGATTAAGCTGAAGAAGCCTGGGAATAAAGTTTGAAACAAAGTTTAATAAAGTTCTTTGCCTAATAAAAATAAAATAATTGGGGGCAAATTAAACAAATTGGAAATAGATAATAGATACAGATGATACTTAAATCTGTCTACATACAGATGTCAAATAAAAAAATCATACTGGATAAAGTTAAAAAGGAGGGAAGACTTTATTCAAGGCTATTACAATGGGGGCAACAGACCAGAACTTACTCTGAACTTAATTCCACTGAAACAAAAAAAGGAGAGATTTTGAGATGAAATGGGATGGGGGAGGGGGGAATGTAGGTCACCTGCATTTGTTAATTAGGCTTACTCAAAAGAAAACTAAACTTTCTTATCTTCATGACAGGAATGTATTGTAGTATTACCACCAGGAGCAAGGCACCCACCAGAGTTAGTTAGGTTCTTTACCTTCCCACAAAAACTGGGAAACAAAGGTACTCTCTTTCCTGATGATGACATTTCAAAGGAATGACTCCCAGGTCCCTGAGAAAGATATTCTTGTGTGTTGTAAAATGGGAAAGGAATTTTTAAAAAAAGATTTATACCTCAAAGGAGCAGAGAAATGATTTAAAATTATATATTTTTCTACATGAAATTTTCCCAGAAACGGGAGGTCAGGAGCCTAAGGTCGGGACAAAGGCTGCCTTGAGTTTAGAGCAGCTGAGGGGACCTTCAGGCCATACTGGTGAAGACGTGATGAAGTTGACAGGCAACACATAGCACAATAACACCACTTTGGAAATATAAGAAGTTGAGAGATATAATGCATGTCATTAAGAAATAACGTTGTTCAACAGCTTAGATTTTTTCTTTAAATTTAGTTCTGCTTTTGTTCTTGTTCAAACATGAATATTTGCTTCTGTTCAGGTTCAGCTTAAGTCCAGGTAGTAAAAAAATGTAGTCATCTCAAGAGTAATTGTTTGGTGATAACTGTTCTTACCCCAAATGTTTCCAACACTAGTGTCAGTGATGCTTAAAATCTCATCATTAGAGATATTACAATTGCTTTGAGTTATGAAGGAATCATCCTCTGTTAAAATGCAAGTCTTAGGCCCAATGTGTATGGGGTAACAGACTAATTCCTCTCAGATATTAACACTTAATGTGAGTGAGATTTCCAGATCTTTCTTGTACAATAATACCCTGAAAAAGGAGTCAGTAGGTAAGTTTTATGACAAAGAGGTTGGAGGGAGATTTTTAAGATAGGAGCAGTCTGGACTGGATGGCATCAGTGCACCCTCATTGAGAAAGTGGTGGAATAGGTGGGGGCGGGGGAGAGGGGAGCTGGCGGTGAAAGACCCTGAAAGGAAGATTTCAAGATGCCAAATTAGACATTGATTTCTCTTAGTAACAAATAGGAATTTTAGAAAATCCTGATACCATGCTACAAATGGGGTACAAAAAACTAGAACATTTAATTAATATATAAAATTGACATATCATTGATTTGATATATAAGTGAGGTAGAAAAAAATTGTAGAATGTTGAATTGCATGGTTGTATGGCTCATGAAATATCCAGTGAGAGATATCCAGATATTCTGTGGATCTGGGAGTTGACTGCAAATTATTTTGCATTTGAAATTTTTCTTATCAAGGACATTGTCATAGAGCCTATTGCATTATTGAACATTTACTAATTTTGTTTTATTTAAAACTTCATAACCCTGATGATATATATACATACATATTACATATACATATATATTACATATATATTTTGTATATATGTATAAAATAAGAAAAGGAAACCACAGTTCTGCTTATATGATGATGATACTGAGAAACTGGTTGTTGCTTGGGTCAGTATGTCTTTGACAGTTACATGAGTGGTTGCTAAAAAGAAACAAAGTTCTTCTTCCTAGACCATCAGTTTTCTTAAAATATTTACACAAAAAAGTTTTGAATTATAATGTTCAATGTATTTATCTTATGTATGCAAAAGCAGAAAACAACTCTTGGCCAAACTCAATAGCGTGTGTGGTAGTTGTTTTGGTTTTAGTTTTTGAGAAGAAAGGGACAACATGTTCATGTGCAGTGAGTGATGGGAAGTCTGATATTTCTATGCTCCTGGGAGACCTGTGTTATTAGCCCAGCAGTCACGGTAAAGTGAGGTTGTGCATCACTGTACGAGAATTGATTATGCCAATATCACTTCCTACAAGGCCAGTGCTCATCCACTGAAGCAGGGACTGAATCGGCTGATTGCTCAGCACATCTGGGGAAGGGCTGCTCAGCTGGTATTGAAAAACAAGTTTGTCTTTCCTGTAACTAGTTTTCTGCTGGCTTGTCATTTTTACTTTTGAATACACAAAATAGTGTTGGCGCTTACAAATCAGTTCAACATGCAAGCTCTTAGTCCCCAAATGCTCAAATTGTGTGTGTGCGCATGTGAGAGACAGACATATTTAATTAGTACTAGTTTTTAACTTGTATCTTTCCTTAGAGTTTAATAATTCTCCCAATGTATTTTTATGTTAGAGCAATGTGTTTTAAAAGAAGTCAGTTTGAAGCTTGCTATGAAACTAGTAAAAATTTCTTGAGATAATGAGAGAAATTGATAATGACCTGACATCTTGTAGAGTTGGGGGCACATATGTCATGTCTTCCTAAAATAGTCAGAGAAATATGGCAAAACATATGATACTACTACCCTAGTCCCAAACAGTAGCACATGCACAAGGCATATGATATGCCAGATGCTTATTTAATATATCAGTTTTACTATGATATTTTATTATATGTATATTAACTTTTTAGTATTTATGTAAATCTAACATACATTTATTTATGTTATAGAATATTATTAAACTTTATCCAATTATATTTTTGTTAGGTAGATGTAAAAGAACCTTAGGCTTAAATTCTGTTGTGAATTTAATGAGCCTCTATTGCATGAAACCAGTAAATCACACTTTGCTAATAATGACCTATGTTAGGGAATAGTGGGTGGGATTTTATGTGATATAAAATTGCTAGCCCATCAATTAATAATGGTTGAAGCTGGGCAACTGGTGCATCAGGGTTTATTTTAATAATCTCTTGCTTTTATATTTTTGGAATCATCCATGGAGGAAAAAAATTAATAAATACCTACCATTTAAGAAACATTGTATGAGCCCTGACTGGCATAACTCAGTGGACTGAGTGTGGGCTGCAAACCAAAGTGTCGCTGGTTCGATTCCTAGTCAGGTCAGATGCCTGGGTTTCAGGTCAGGTCCCCTGTAAGGGGCACGCTAGAGGCAACCTGATCCAGGAGACCAAATGATATCTTTAGGATGAGGTTCATCTCTCTATTTTTAGACTCTTCTTCCTTGACATTGGCTCACTCCATTGCAGGTTGGTCACATGGGCCCCCTGCTCTACATCCTCACTTGTTCATGATCTATGGGAAAAAGAGTAGGTCGACTTCCTGAGAGATCAAACAGAAAACGTTGTGTGAGTTATATTGGTCCTCAGGGGCCCATTTCTGAATTCACCTTTGTGGTAATGGTGAAGGAATAATCTAATTGTCTTAGCTTAGACCATAGGTCCTATCCCTTGAACAGAACAATTACATAAATTTTGTTCAAGGTATTTGCACTAAAATCGGAAGGAGGGCATTTATTCCCTCAAAACTCAATTAGTGTAATACAATCATAATACAATGGAATATTAACTATGTGGAAAAATATGTAAGTTCTCTTCAAGAAGTTACTTCTAAATAGTGGTGATATGAATGATTTTATTTAAAAAAATATATATAGGATGAAATAAGGGAGAAATTGAGCCACCATCTATGGAGAGAATACTTAAATATTTTAAAAAAGCAACTCAACATTGGATAATGTAGTATAATATCAGCCCCCAGAAGAAAATGAAATTATAGATTTCATTAATTAAAACATTATGTCTAGAATAAAGAATGAAATTCTTCCATCATACTTTGTAGAATTAGAATCTCATTGGAAAAAGAATCTTTAATTTTAGCAAAGATCTTTTGAAACCAGATGATATTCAGAAGAGAGTACTTTGGGAATGTGAATATATAGCATGGAAACAAGAAACCAGGGAGAACATCAAACAGATATTCATAACTTTAAAGTACTCTCCTATTTAGGTATACTCACTCTTTTATTACCCATTAGTATTAGCACTCAGTAGTCAAACTTAGAAGATGACAAAGTGGAATGTTCAAGATTATACAGAAAATATTTATAGTCAGTGAAGTCTACCATTCCAAATATTCAAGCAGAAAAAAAAAGTAAGCATTTCTCTGTGATTTGTTGAGGAAAATCCTATAAGAAGAATAATTTGTCCTGACTGGTGTATCTCAGTGGGTTGGTCATCATGCCATAAACCAAGTAGGTTGCTGGTTTGATTCCCAGTCAGGACATGTACCTGGGTTACAGGGCAGGACCCCGGCTGGGAGCATGCAAGAGGCAACTGAATGGTGTTTCTCTCCCTCTCTTTCTCCCTCCCTTCCTCTCTCTCTAGAAATAAATAAAATCTTTTAAAAAAAGAATAAGTTAAAATAAAAAGGACTTATAAGACTATATTTTTCCAAAACTAAATATCAGGCTAAATTGAACTAATGTCTGGATTTTTTAACTTTTGAAATGAAGCTTTTTATTAACATGATATCATATTTGGCCATTTGTCAAATTCTTCTAACTGATTAAAAAAATGTCTGGTCAAGGGCTAATTTCAGGAAGTGAGGTCACAGTTTATGTTCACTGTATATAACCTAAACTCATACTTTCTCTCCTGTCTGTCTACTATAGCATAAAATATTGTTCTGAATCTAATCAGAGCATGTTTTATTAATGTCTTCATAATCCCAGGGCACTATAAAAAAGGAAATAAAATATATAACATATGTGGAATAATAATTAATTGCCCTCAGGGTAAAGAAATGTTTTGAGACATCTCAGTAGGAAAACTCCAATGACAATAGCTTAAGATAGGAGGGACAATATAACAATTATTTATGATACAAAAGACAAGGGGGGAAAGCTTGCAGACAATAGAAGTTTGCGGCTGGAAAGTAAGAATTGTGATTAAGTTTTAGGAAGTTTGCTTAAAACTTCCTAAAGTAATTGAAGGAAGCATGGATGAGCATATATAATACTTACCTAATTAAAAAAGTCTTTTTTGTCCAAAAATAATTTCACTCAGGAAAAAGAATGTAGCAATTATGTTAGTCACTGCCCATATCCTTTTGGCTATGTTAATCTCAAAATATAAGGTCAAAAAGATGAACAAATGAAAAGGCTAATGCTAAAATATGTCAGAGGCAGAGGCAGATAAAAATAATTGTCCTGAAAGGCATTATGCTGATGTAGAGGTGAGTGGGTGCATGTTCAAGTTATAACACATCACAGGGAAAAAAATAAAAAAAATAAAAATAAATAAATAAATCACCGTTGCATTAAGCATGTAAGTCTCTCAATAGAATATGATGAAATACTTCAGCCTGTTCTTCCCTAAAAGTGTATATATTCACTAAGGTTCTTAGGAATGCATACTGCTTCTTATTTTTGCTACTCTATGCTTCCATGCAGTGTGG
Organism: Anoura caudifer; assembly: GCA_004027475.1. Classification (NCBI taxonomy): domain Eukaryota; kingdom Metazoa; phylum Chordata; class Mammalia; order Chiroptera; family Phyllostomidae; genus Anoura; species Anoura caudifer. The sequence continues at coordinate 122,686 of PVKU01004980.1, forward strand.
ACTCAGGGGACATTTTTAAAGTAAATGCTGAGCCTTTTGAAATGGTGCTGCCTAACAGTTCACTTTCCCCTTTCTGAGACTACTGTTTCCAAACTGTTCCCCCTTTTCAATCCACCCTCACCTTTTCACCCTTTTTCTCTATCAGCTGAATACTTTGCTTCTTAGTTCCCTTATAAAGTAAAAATTAGAAGACAGCTCTCAGGAGCTCTGATCATCGAATCCACTAACATCCTTCAGTTTTCTCTTTATAACCTCTGCCTGAATACAATACAATGATACAATACAATACAATGCAATACATTGTTAAAATGTTCCTACTTATAGGGGCAACTATTACACTTGTGCAAATATGCTTTGCCTGTCTGCTAACTCAGGAATATTTCTCCAACAATACTCTCCTCTGCAAATGTATTTAACTTCATCTGCTGGTCATTCGGAGCAGCATACAATGTGCTACATATCTTTTTTTTTAATATTTTTTTAAATGCCCTACTGTTAACGGCGCACCCCTCATAGAAACTGACTCATTTCTCAGATCCCTTTTAGAGCTCAACTGTTCATGAGTTGTCGACTCTCTTCTCCCAGTCTCTGTGTCTGCTGCACTCAGGCCTTCGCCCCCACACAACTCTTGTCAAGGCCGCTCCTGACCTCCACATCACCAAAGCCAAACATGAATTCTCAGTTCTCAAAGAGCATTTGACTCATTGCTCAAAGAGTAATCCCTTTTTCTTCACTCAGACACTTGGGCAATACTTTTTCCTTTTTATTCTCTCTGGTCACTCTTTTTTAGACTTCTTTTTTGTGTGTGTGTGCTGGTTGCTTCCCTTTCTTACTGGCATTTAAAAGTAGAAGCATCTAGAGCTAGAGTCTATGTCTCTTTCTGTGTAGTCACTTTCTGTTACCTTGTAGAATCCCATGATTCTAACACTATCTTTAAGATAGTGAGCCCCAAATGTATGTCAAAGCTCTGATGTCTCATTATACTCCACATTTACATATCTACGTGCTTATTCTATACATCCATTTAAATATGTATTAGACATTGCCTAATTAATATGCTTTGCAAAAAACAAACTCAAATGTTCATGCATGTACACACACACCAACTCTAAATGTGTTTGCTATATTCCTTTTCTTATCATTAAATTATTACACCATTTTTTTTTGCATGGAAACAAATCTATGTAGTCATTCTTAACTCCTTTTTTATCTTCTTCTCTACCTATTATTAAATATTGTCACCTTCACCTTGAAATAAGTTTAGTAGTGAATGCTTTCTCTCTGTCTTTAAGGACCACCCCTATTTAAGCACCATCATCTCTTGCATCCATAGATAAGGTTACAATAGAACTGCAATAACAAAAACTCTAAAAATGTCAGCAACTTTGACAGTTTATTTTTTGTTTATGCTACGTATTGGGAAGGGGCTCTTCTCCTCATAGCTGCTCAGGTACCCAGGCCAGTGGAGACCTTACCTCCATCTGGTTCCACCTTTACACAGGCTCCCATCTCACTCAGAGTAAAATCCAAGGTCTCTGCAATGCTGTAAAAGTCTCTTCAGGAACCCAGGCCTGAAAATAACTCTAGGGCAGCATTTCTCATGCAGCAAGGTCATTAACTGAGGTTCTAACCACATATCATTTATAATTCTAATTATTTGTTTTTGGAACATGTTTCTTCCATTTTAATAAAACCTATAGTTTCAACATTTGTATTTCACAAGTATGTGCAAATTTTAATTTGCTGTTTCAACTGAATTTCAGCCTTCACTCAAATTTCATTGAAATGACAGCCGTAAACTATGTGCGGTTTTTAGCTAGCAAGTGGTATTTAAAAAAATAACAGACAGAAATCTAATTAATGTATGATTTTTTTCTTTTTTATGGATCCAGCAGAATTAAGGGTGATGTGGACACCGGCTAGCAGTGTCCAGGTCATTATGGATGAAATAAAACACACACAAGGACTACCAAGTCTGTTGGAGAAAAAAGGATGACAGCATGGCTTTTCTCTCAAGGGGAGCAAAAGCCACAGGCCTTTATTCTAATTCTCCTCACATTACAAGATGGTCCTCACTCACCAAGCCCAGGTTACAACAAAAGGAGCTAATACCCCTAATCACATCACTGAAGAAGGATATTAGCAAATGAAAAGGCAAAAGTGGTTGAGCAGGTTACACTGGTCCCTGCAAGGCTCAGCATGGATTTTAGGAAGTTACAGTAAGCATTTGCAGGGTGAGGGAGTTTTCAGCAAAAAGCAGTTCAAAACAGCTTAGGTATATTGCAAATCTGATTACCCACGAGAGAACCTATCTGTGGGTGTGGGTCCTGCGCATCTCCCACTGGGAGCTGGGCCCATACCACGCAGAAGGGTCTGCCACAAAGGGCTGCTTGAATGTGGTTGGTAGGGTAATAATATGGATGTAACAGTTTCTCATTTTAATTTGAATGTTTCACCTAAAATGACATATGGTGTGCTTGAGTGTGTTGTTGTTATGTTACAGAACCATACACTTAGGATTTTGTAATAAAAGAGGACATTATTTGTGGCAGACCCTGTATAATGCATATTTATAGGGGAGGGAAGATCAGGGGGAAAGGGGAAGGGTTTACAGGAACAAGTATAAAGGACACATGGATAAAAACTAGGGTGTGGAAATGGGAGGGAGGTAGGGAGGGCTGGGGCGGTGGGCTGGGATGGGAGTAAAAGACAGAAATCTGTACAAGAACAACAATTTAAAAAATAAAAAATAAAAATAAATAAAAATTAAAAAATAAAATAAAAGGCACAATTTCAAATTTGTTATAAAACGGTTACTGTGGAAGAATTTGGCCTTGGTAAGAACACATGATGATGTTAAAGTCAGCAGAAAAGAAATAGACCAGAATAACCATTTAGAAATGGGAAGGGGAAAGAGTTAAAGACTAGGTTGGGAAACAATTCTTGTTCAGTATGATATTTTGGTAGTACTAAGAATACAGTGTACATATGATGAATTAAAAAACAATATTTTTGCCTGAAGAAAAAATGTATCAATAAAAACTGTCAGTGGGCTGTTAAAATTTTTCTCTCCAGAACTTCCCTTTTCTTCCATCCTGTTCATTTGCCGAATGGCTCTTCCCTTGATCTCTGATGGCACGGCTCAAATAAAGGTTCACGTCATCATCACTGTGCACCTGCCACTCCACCCTAGTATGCGCGCATGACCAGAACTGGAGTCTTGTTTGTAGACTTTTTTAAAAGGCAAATAGAAGATGATTTCTTCTTCTTTGGTAGTAAATTAAGTAATATGATCCCAGAAAGTGCTTTTGATTATAGTTATACCCTTATTGTGACAGCCAGTCTTGAAATACTTGAGATATAGAGGCAGAGAAAAAATGATAGAGTTTTAATGTATTTCAAGCCTAGGATCTAGTTACCCTTGGAAACTACCCTTCTTCTGACCTCTTGCGATTAGGTTACATCATTTAGTTATTTCCTCTGTTTATCAAAGTTAGGTTGTGCTGGCATTCTGTGATTTCCAACCGACATGTTCATTACCAAACGAAACCTCCATACAGATTTAGAATAGTTATAGCAATTTAAAATCAATTAAATCATTAGGGTAGATAAACTATCGAGAATTTTGTGTTTGATAGATCTCATCTTGCTGCATAAATTTTGGTAAGAGGAAGATAATTCTTCTCTAACATTTGTTCATAAATGTTTGTTATATGGTGGCCTGCTTTAGTGAGAGTGTGTGTATATATATGTGTGTGTATATATATATGAGTATGTATATATTTATATTCAGACTTAGAAAAGAAAGTATCTTCATCAATTTGGTACTTACTTGCCAGAAAATCATTATGTTAATGTAATAAAAATTTTGATGACTAAATGCAAGGGTAACTCTCATTTGTTTTATTGTGCAAATAAAAGAGAGAACAAAACCCAAACAATCCTTTTATTTTTATTCTGAGTTGAAACTTGCCTTTTTGTTTTACTTTTAATTTGAAAAGATGATATTTTATAGCTGGAGTATAAAATTAACATCATGTTTATTTTTCCAAAGTATTAATAATCATCCCAAGACAAATTAGAGATAACACAATATCCCACAATGCTGTTGAATTTACTAGTTTCTCTAGTAATTGTAATTAAAAATAGCCTACTATCCTTTGCTACACAGTAATCTATAATTTATTCCTGTTACATCTTTTTGCTTTTTTTTCCTTAACAGCCCCTTGAAACACACATATCTTCTCTATCATAATCTGTGGTATCTATTAGAGATCTAGGTTTTAAAACTTATATTAATTGTCATTATTGAGATAAACAGAAGATAATGAGAAGGTTTTATAATCTAGAATTTAGCCTTAGGTAATAAGTACTGAAGATGGCAAATGTTTCCTTTGTTAGGCTTAAGTCTTATTACTTAAACTTGCACAAATTTATTCAACTATTTTTACCTTAAATTACTACTTATGTATATTGTAAACAGTAGTGATTTGCCATTGCAATAGTCATGTAAAGATCGTTGGGACTTCGTCAGTTATTTTAAAAGTATTTGGAGAGCCCAGTTGTTTGTGGGAACATTTCAGTTCTTTGATTTATCACAATGAATTCCATTAAACTAGTAAAAAAATAGATTCATTGGTTACTTTTCTTGGCAGTTCAAGGGGTAGAATAAAGGATGTTATCATGGCTTTTACTTTTGATTTCTCCTGTCCTGTTTCTCATCAGCTCACTGTTTACCTATAATCTTGTGTAATCTCCTTATGCCTTGTAGCAAGATTACTTTTGTAAGACTCAGTCTTACATTATCTTTAAATACTGAATCCCAAGGAATAAAATGTAATTCAAAATTCCCAGGGAATATTCCGATAGGTTGGTTTGAGTTCAACTGAGTAGCATGTTCACTCCTGTGGCTTAGTTCCCCTTAGAAGGACAACACATTTAGGTGGAAAGACAATGGAGGAAAACCTGCAGAGAAAGGAGCATGAGGAATAGTGGAAAATGACATGAGGAAGCCAGGTCTCAACTGGAAAGATAGTGCCCATGATTAGCTTTGAGGGCACACCTAGGTAATTTATACTTCATTTGATAGTACAGAGCCACTGAAGGTATAAAAGCAAGGGACTGACATGATCATATATACACTTAAAAATATTACCCTCTCAAATTTTGTCAGGGGAGAGAGAGAAAGAGAAGCTCTAGTTAAAAAGCTATTTTAATAAACTTTATAGAGTTAAAATCTATTAATTAAAAGAGCACTGGTGAGAAGTTAGCAGGGCCTGATCCAATGTGGTGCATCAAGAGGAGATAGTCATTCCAGTCATTGACACTACCTGGCAATCGAGATTCAGAGCAAGGGGGAAAAACACATTAGTATGTATTTAAATGAGTTTTCAACACAAAAAGTTCCTGAGAGAATTTGAGATTTCTGCTGTTTCCTCATTTTTAACTACAAAAGAGTGTTGTTAGTAAATGAATATGAATCAGAAGAAAATGGATTTCTTTCTGTCATGATGACTTTTTTAAAAAGTTTTCATGTTAGTATTTAAACTAGTTAAGTTGACGCTGTTAAATAATGTTTAATGTTTTGGGAAACCCAAATAATATTTTTCTTTTCCCATTTGTTGGCAACATTTATTTTCATCAATTTTTAAAGTGGTTACTTTTTAATCAGGTTGTCCCTACGAAGAAAAAAGAAAAATATAACAGTACCCTTATCTGTTTTGCTCAATCTAATATCACGGAGGTCGAGAATGAGTAACCCTAAAATGTGATTCAATGGTACACAGAATAGTTTGAGCTAAAGGTCATTTTAGCTTCAGTCTCAAAAGAAACTTCTGCACCCCTTCCTTTAGTACCTAGAAGAATTTGAATTAGAGGCCATTCCTGTAAGAGATTATCACAGATAACTCTCTTTGACCTATATATAGGGCAAGGCAAACTTCTATTTACTAAAGGTGTGCTTTTCTTACCATCCTGCAGTGACCTTTTGAAATTCCCAAGGAACCTTACCTCGCCCCTGTATCAGGATGTCTTGTGCACCTCTATCCCTCTGTCTACATCTGAACTTCTCATGAACATGAGATCTCTGACTCTCTCATGTTTATGGGGTTCCCAAGTGCACAAGATTTAATTAGATCTTCTCTTGCCAATCTGCCTCCTGTTGATTTGACTGTTCAGCCAGCCACAAAGAACCAGAGGAGCGAAAGGGGAATTTTTTCTCTTCCGCACAATATCTGGCACCTAAAATAATGCCACTATAAAACAGATGCTGAATATGTTCACTGAATAAAGGAAGTATTTTCTGTCAAAAGAGAAGTATTTTCAGTCTTATGTTCTTTAAAAGGATTTGCCTCCTCTCAGTGAATTCTCCATTTTCAGGTTGCCTTTTTCTCTCCACTTTTGCTCATTGTGGTCATGCAGAGAAAAACTAAATATTGTATTCCCAGTCTACGCTGCTGTATGTGGAGTCTTAATTAGCTTTTCAAACACATTGCAGATAAAACCTATTAATCCTCTGACCTTCACTGAATTCAAAAGTTTCTGTGTTAATTGTTTTGAGAGAATAATAGACAGTTTTTCTATTAGAAAATTCCTGGTATCTCTTCCAGGAAAACAGCAGAACCAGGAAAAGGACTTCCAAGGATGCTTGTTTCTGCCATTCTTTGACATTATTAATGACAAGAGAGATGCCTCCAAACTTAATGGAAACCATCTGTTTTCTTAAAACCATTACCCTCTAAAAATGAGTCTAACCAAAAACAGCACAGGTGAAATTAGGCCACTTGTGATAGCTGTAATTTTATATTAAAAGCATAGGAGTAAGAAACTAATGTTAATAGTCTACATATTATATTCTAACCATTTTGTTTGTGTTATCTTAAAACTTCAAAATCCTCCTTGAAATTAGATTTGACCAATCATATCAATATTTGTTTCTGCTTACAATGTTTTCATCACCCAGCTAGATACTGAAGATTAACTGATGAAAATTACCACCCACATTTTACTGATGAGCAAACAGAGTCACATATTCATTTGTTTCTAAGAGTGAAATTCCCTAATGTTTATACAAGAAGGGATCGTTATTTGAACTCCGTTCTCTCTTATTCCAAAACCAGGGTCAAAGCTTCAAGTGATCATTAACAACTGGGAGGGGAGGGTTGCTTTAGGGTCACCCAAAGTCAAGATGACATACATAAGAGTTTGCATCTGTTGTACTGGTGTAATTATTGATTGCACTTCCATTCATTCTCAGAAGTAGCTATCATAGACCATTGCAAACAATGTAGGCAGGTTTTAAAATCATGCTTTCTCAGAAATTTAAATTCTATCATTCCTCAGAGATTATGAGTCAGTTGGCTTGGTCTGTAAACTACAGACCTGCAGTTTAAAAATGGTCCTTGGGTGATTCTGCTGCCAGCCAGGTGTTTTATTCAGCTTGTACTGCCATCACAAAATACCAGGGAGTGGATGGCTTAACAACAGAAAGTTATTTCTCACAGTTCTGTAGACTATCAGATGCAAGTTCAAGGTTCCCAGCAAGGAGGTTTCATCCTGTGGCTTCTTACTCTGGCTTTTCAGGGACCATCATCTTACTGTGTGATCACATGGCCTTTCCTTAGTGTCTACACATGGAGAGAGAACATCTGTGTCTCTTCTTATAAAATCACTCACTGATGCCATCAGACCAGGCCTCCACCTTCATAACCTCATCAAACCCTTTTTACCTTGCAAAGTCCCCATCTCCAAATACCCACACATTGGAGGGTAGGAGGACACCACCTTTCAGTCCACAGAAAATACTCATTATGGCTTATAAAAGAAGAAGCCATGAGCAGTGACATTGAATACTCTGCTAGGAGTCAGAAGCCTGAGTGTGAAGTCTAATCCTGCCACTGGCTACATGAGGTCGAGTATGTCCCTCATTATTTCAGGCTTCTGGATTAGTATTCAGGGCTCTCTGTGGAGGTCAGCATTGAGGCTTGGGGTAAAGAGACTGTCAAACTGCGTGAGACTCCACCAGCACCTCCATGGGACTTGGACATGTGTGAAGAGGTATTCTCATTGATGATCACTGCTTGTACAGAGCAGTTCTGGTGATGGAAGAATGCCATCACTGTTGCTTATTCTGGAGCAGGGTGAAAGGCAGGTTGAAAGCTTGGGTACATGATCCTTCATTTCTCTCTCCAAATTTAAATATTAAAATAACTTTGACTGGAAAAACTTATGACTGGAAAAAATATAAAACTTAGCAACTTTTTGATTAAATAATTGTCTGTTAGCTGCTTAGTTTAACTGCCTTCCCTCACCCACAATATGTGAAACAACAGCTAAAGACATAGCTGGTGATGTGAGCACAAAATGAATTTTTTTTTAGTTTCTTTCCTACTGAGCTGCTGGAGAACAGTAGTGTGAATATCCACTCTTCCTTCCAGCTGGCTTGTATTTCTAAACCAGAGAAATCACTGTCACACTTACTCTGCCCCTTATGACAAGCTGCTTCTGGTAGACACGATTATAGCATATGCTTGTTCGTATCTGAATCCCGCTTCCATTTGTATGTTACACCGACCCTGTCCTGGATGAGTAATTTTACTTGTGAGAGCTAAAGAAACAAAAGGTTGAATTATCCTTGGACAAAAATAGCCACTCTTACAAATGTGGTTTAAGGGCTGAAATGGCTCAGATCACCATCCCTGATGTCTTTGCTTAACAAAGGCAGCTAGGAGGGGTTGTGGGTCTCAGAGGTGGAATAGAGGGATTGCTCTGTTGGAAGGAAAGTGATCCTCTGGCTGGTTCTTCTTTGTCCAGAGGTCAAATACTGTAAAATGAGAAACCAGAAAGGTGGTAGGTGCAGTAGGCAGTTTGGCATTGAACGCATTAGGGAAGTATTTTTTCTTTGTGCCCCTTGCCAGCTCTCTTTTAGCATAGGTTGAATGCAAGAGCTTTGCCTTTGACATTGTGCATTTAAATGCCAGCCCATGCAATTTACAGTACAAAAGGGCAAAGATACATGGGGGAATGAGAAAAATTCTTTTTCTCTCTTCTCATTGGTTGACCTTTCTGGTTCTGCTTTATATAGACATTAAAGGAACCACCATGACCATATTTCTGATCTTCAAAACAATCACAAAAATAACTTCTCATACCATGTTATTTATACACACTGCTCTAACCTTCATGCATTAAAATATAAGAAATAATTTGTACCCCTGGGCCTGAACATCAAAAGCCATGCCTATTTCAGGTGAAAGCAAAATCAAATTGCATTCTGTGATTTTGATGATAGGTGTCAGAAAATTAATATCTGAAAAAATATGTAAAACTGAAGTGATCATTTTACATATAAAAGTTTAAACCAGTAACACTTGAATCTGAATATTATGCTTAACATGCTTACCTCCAGTTAATTTAGAGAATTTCCAACTTTAATAGATAACAATGTAATTATTTTATGAAACAGGTTAAAAAGGAAACACAAAATAGAATGAAAATGACACGGGCGACATGCAAATCTGCATTCTTGATAAATAAATTTTTCTTTTTTAATTATATTTTATTGATTATGCTATTACAGTTGTCCCATTTGTCCCCCATCATTCCCCTCCACCCTGCACACCCCTCCCACCTGCATTCTCCCCCTTTAGTTCATGTCCATGTGTCATAAGTTCTTTAGCTTCTACGTTTCCCACACTATTCTTGCCCTCCCCCTGTCTATTTTCTCTCTACTGTCTATGCTACTTATTCTCTGTACCTTTTCTCCTTCTCTCCTCCTCCCACTCCCCTGTTGCTAACCCTCCATGTGATCTCCATTTCTGTGTTCCTGCTCCTGGTCTAACTGTTTGCTTAGTCTGCTTTTGTTTTAGGTGTAGTTGTTAATATCTGTGAGTTTGCTGTCTTTTTACTGTCCTATTTTTTATCTTCTTTTTCTTAGATAAGTCCCTTTAACATTTCATATAATAAGGGCTTGGTGATGATGAACTCCTTTAAGTTGACCTTATCTGAGAAGTGCTTTATCTTCCCTTCCATTCTAAATGACAGCTTTGCTGGATAGAGCAATCTTGCATGGCGGTCCTTGACTTTCATGACTTGGAATACTTCTTTCCAGCCCCTTCTTGCCTGGAAGGTCTCTTTTGAGAAATCAGCTGACAGTCTGAAGGGAACTCCTTTGTAGGTGACTATCCTCTTATCCCTTGCTGCTTCTAGAATTCTATCCTTCATTTTAATCTTGGCTAATGTAATTATGATGTGCCTTGGTGTGTTCCTCCTTGGGTCCACCTTCTTGGGGACTCTCTGAGCTCCCTGGACTTCCTGGAAGTCTATTTCCTTTGGTAGTTTGGGGAAGTTCTTTATTATTTGTTCAAATAAGTTTTCCACTTGTTGCCCTTCCTCTTCCCCTTCTGGTACCCCTATAATTTGGATGTTGGGATGTTTAAAGATGTCCTGGAGGTTCCTAAGCCTCTCCTCATTTTTTTGAATTCTTGTTTCCTCATTCTTTTCTGTTTGGTTGTTTCTTTCTTCCTTCTGGTCCACTCCATTGATTTGAGTCCCAGTTTTCCTCCCATTACTATTGGTTCCCTGTGTGTTTTCCTTCATTTCACTTATTGTAGCCTTCATTTGTTCATCTAATTTGCAACCAAAATCAACCAGTTCTGTGAGCATCCTGATCCCCAGTGCTTTGAACTGTGCATCTGATAGGTTGTCTATCTCTTGGTTGGTTAGATAAATTGGTTCTGGGGCTCTGTTCTGTCCTCCCGTTTGAGCCTTCTTTTTTTTTTTTTTTTTTTTTTTTTTTTTTTTTTTTTTTTTTTTTTTTTTTTTTTTTTTTTTTTTTTTTTTTTTTTTTTTTTTTTTTTTTTTTTTTTTTTTTTTTTTTTTTTTTTTTTTTTTTTTT
>PVKU01004981.1:0-133506 GCA_004027475.1 Anoura caudifer
ACCCTGAAGGTGTGACGTTGTCCTGCTGCAGTGCTAGGTGACCTCTCTCTCTCAGCTCCATCGTCTTTGAAGTGCTCCGGGGTCCAAGCGTGGGTGGGCGTTCAAGGCTGGCGGAGGCCAGCGCCCGGTGCACCTGTCTGCAGCCCATTCGGTGTGTCTGCCGCGCCGCTCTGCGGCTACGCGGGGTGACATGGGCGAGGAGGAGCTGCAGGCTGACTCAGGGGGACCAGAGGTGAAAGGTTGCTTCTGATGTGCTGTTGACTGGGTCTGTAAGATGGGTACGTTTCCTGAACTGCCCTCCACTTCCGCTGGGGTGGTCTGTGGTGGGAGGCATTTACTGTCAGGGAAAAGGCTAGAAGCCCAGAGGTCGTAGAGGAACTCACGTTGAAGGCAGGAGAAAACGAGGGGCGTTTGCATGTCTGTGCTGGCCTGTGTGTGGCGCACTTGGGGAGGGTGGGTGGATGGATAGGAGGATGGTGGGGGGGGGCGGGTGCAGGGGTGCGTTAAGTTCAACTTTGCCGGCCTTGTCTGAAGGCACTGGGAAGACTGAAGATCAAAGAAAAACTGAAGAGGCCACAGAGCAAGGGTTGTCTCTGGGTCCGAGACCCGGTGACACCGGGTGGCCGCCGACCGCCTGCTGGGTGGAGAGGCGTCAGCACTCTGTGGTGGACTGAGGGTGGGGAGGACGGGACTTGTGACGTTCCGACAGGCCAGTTTTCTCCGCTCCTCCGCCCTGACCGTGTGCTCATTGGGAAATGGCCCTTCACATAGGAAACACCAAGTTCGGTAATAAAAAGGTGCCGGGAAAGTCAGCCCGTCGATTTACTGAGCGTTATCTCTTCCTCCGGGTCTTACGTGTTGTGTTGGTGGAGCTGCCGCCCGGTTCGAACGCAGCTGGTCATGACGACGTTTTCCAAAGCTGCGACCTGCTGCCGTGAAACACCTGCAGCCTCGAGGAAACACGGCAGAAGCCGTCAGCGGAGGGCGCGCTCGCGAAGGCTGCCGGGGGTTTTCTCGGTTCGTTCCGCTGATATCCCAGCTTTGTTTGGCTTTCTCCTGCCTGCAGCCCTGCGTCCTAGGGGTCACGGCCGCAGAGCTTGCCCGTCAGGGGTTGTGAAATGAGGTTTACTGAAAACACACCAGGCGGGAAGGAGTCCTGATGGGCATCTGCTCCGTCCCCTTGAACTTCAGCCAGGAGGGGACGCCCAGAGCCCGGGCCCGCCTGCGCCCCCGCCGCACGGCCCCTGCGTGGGACTCCCGGTGTTTCCACTCTGTGCCAGGAGCGGGCAGCGTGAAGCTCAGCCCTTGTGTTCGGGGATTCCTGAAGCTGCAGACAAACCGCCCTCTGTAGTCTCAGAATCCTTCAAGGAACGTTGCAGGGCAAAAGTCAATTTATTTACGTTTATTTTCTTTTTTACACGTTGAGGGAACGTAAACACAAGCCTGACGGTAGTTTAGGGAGGCATGAGAGTGTCGGCACCATCTGTACCAGAAGCCCCTGATGTCTGAGTGACCGAGAGACAGCGGTAGTCGACCCAGGACCATTCTAGAAGGAGTCAGGACACCCCTTTGGACAAAACCATCTCGGACAAGAGGGGGGAAGAAGACGCCACAGTTCTCCTCCCATCATCTCCATTTCCCGGAGCTTTGGTTTCCACCGGAGGGTCCCCGCGGTGAGCCGGTGCCGGGCCCTCCTGTCCTGCCACCAGGGTCGGTGTGAAGGACAGGTGGTGGGCGTGTGGCCAGCGCAAACAGCGGAAGGTGACACTTTCTCCACCTCAGTCCCTCGCCGCCTTCCAAGGCCCCGGCAGCAGGTTTCACTCTGCCTCTTGCCCAGCGTCCGTTCCACCCTGGGTGCCCACGGCCGCGGTGCTTGTGCGGTACGCGTTCTCCAGCCTGCAGCGGGCAGAACGTGAGGGGAGAGTTCAAGGGTGTCCTTGGGTCGCGGTGTTACTGACGTCGGTCTCCGGTTGCGTGGGCCATGCTCCCCACCCCACAGGAAGCGGAGCTCTCCCTGAGGCCAGCGGGTCGCACTCTCCACGCCTGCCTCCTCCTCCCGGTGGCCCAGTTGGAACTTTGACCTTGAAGAACTCCGCTGCCAAGTCCCTTCGTTTGACCTGCCGAGGACAGAAAACAGACGTCACTGGGTCACGTGATCAGTCTGATAGGAAGAACGTTTCCCCCACCCGGGGGACCGAACCCGCGGAGGGTGGTCAAGCCGCACCGACCGCCCCGCACCCCACAGCCCTGTCCCTTCTGCTTCCAGCCCCTGCCCTGGCTCACCACCTGAGCCACGGGGTGTGACCCGTTGCCAGAGCACCTTGAAGCAGGCCAAGGTCACTCAGTTCCAGGGTGAGTCTGGGCCTCTTTCCAAGGCCCCAGACGGCGCCTCAAACCAGCCGGCCATGCCTGGTTCATGACTTTGGTCCAGAGCAGCCCGGGAGGGGCCAGGTGCATCCATCTGACATCTGTCCCCGGCTCCGAGCACAGCCCTTGGGGAAGAGAGACCACAGGCACTGTCTTCCCAGGGAGCTCATGCTTTTCTCCGGCCACGGCTCCTTTAGCCGCCACGCTCGCCCTCCCGTGAGCCCAGGCTTCCCTCGGGGGCACCCTCTTGTCTCTCCAGCATGGTTTGGAAATAATGAAATGGGGGGGGCATCACAGTCTGGCAAGAGTGTGGGGTCTCGGAACCGAACGGAGCTCCTGAGGGGCTGCTGGGTGGGGTAGCTCTGGGTGCCAGGGCCCCCCTCTCCTCCCGGGGGCGGGGGGGGGGTGGCATCTTCAGCTCCTGCTCCAGCGCCTGGGGTCTTGCCCTCTGAGACAGCTCTGGGTGTGGAGACTGGAGAAGCTTGTGTCTGTCAGGGGCGTGGTCACAGCTCTGGGCCCCAGAGGCTCCTCCTCCGCCCCTCCCCCCACCCCGCCCCGAGCCTCCGTGGGTCTGCACTATCTCGTGGGTGTGCGCTGTCTCGCTTCCCCTCTCCCCTCTGGACGAACGAGGCGCAGATGGTGGTGGCTTTTGGAACACATTTCCTTCTTAGTCGTGGTCGTCTGCTTTGTTCCTGATTCTAAGCCTTTCCCCGTCTCTGGCCGGCGGCATCTCCCGGCACAGCCACACTCCGGCCCATTTAGCAGAGGCAGTGCCCCCCTGGCATGACAGCCAACACCTCTTCCGTGTACGCACCAGGCCCCCTCCTCTGTGATGTGCCATCTGTGCTGTGTCCTCGGGGCCGTGGCCCTGGAGTCCCTGGGCGCGGCTGTCACGCCATCACTAACCTGCTCTCTCTCACTCCCCACCAGCCGCCGCCAGCCCCGGACCCAGAGAGCCCGGCAGAGGTGCGTGCCGCCCCCCACAGCTGTGTGCCGGCCAGCGGCGTCCTGCTCAAGTGTCTGAGCTGTCGTGGAGTCGTGTCTGTCCCAGCAATCGGTGCAGGGACCAGTCTGTGGCCTGGGCGGGGACCGAGGTGGCTCTCAGGGTGGGGAAAAAGGTCCTGAGGAGCAGGATCTAAACGCAGGGCCCCCTGGGTGCCAGTGGCGCGGGCTCCACCAGGAGGTGTTCGGTTGAGACGTGCCGGTCTGGCAGGCCCTGTCCTGTGCAGAGAGGGTGCCTGCTTGTCATTCTGGGCAGGAAGGGACAGTTTCAGGACAAGCTGCTCAGAGGCGCCGTTTCACGGCACCAAACCAGGGGCTCGAGTCAGTCAGTTGAGGTGTCAGGAGCCACAGAGAAGCTTGGGGGGAGGCCTGTTGTCAAGGGTCAGGATTCACTTCCAGAAACCGTTGGGGGGCCCCGGCAGAGAGAGCGAGAGTGGGGTGCAGCCTGTGGAGGATCTAACGACACTCGGCAGGCTGGGCTGCGCTGTGCCGTGCGGCTTCCTGGGGATCGGCCCCCAGTGTTCTCATGGGAGCCCCTTCCTGGTCCTTGGCAGCCGACTGCCCTGCAGGGCCCGGAGGGCCACGTTCCGTGTGTGCATGTGTGTGTCTGCATGTGTGTCTGCGCCTGGTGTCCCATGGATGTCCTCGCGCAGGGTTGCCTGCCAGAGCCATGAGCACTGGCCCGGCGGAGTTTGCCTTGTAGCCCCTTTGCGCTTCACATAAAAATCCCTAATACAGAACTTCATCCCATCCACATGGCGAAAACTAACGGCCCCAGATTCCTGCGTCTGCTGGTGTTCCGCAGCGCTCTGGGGCGGGGGGTGGGGCTGCGAAGCGGTGTTCCGAGTAACCGGGCCGCGTCCCGTCCCTCTGGGGGAGGCAGACGCTGTCCCGTCCCCCCTCTGTGTCCGTCCTGGCTGTCTGTGAGCTCTCAGTGTCCGTGCGTGACCGATGCTGCAGAAGCACCCCTAAAACGGCATTTCTGCGTGTTTAGCAGGAGCTCGAGCCGAGTCCACCCCTGCGGCAGCTGGAAGATCACAAAAGGGTACGTAGTCTTGGGTGTCGGGGGCTCCCTCAGCCCCGCACTGTGGCTGAAGGACCGCTTTTGTCGGCACCGTTAGAGCCCGCGTGGGCCAAGACCAGCCCCCGCCGGTCGGGTGAGTCCGGCTCACCGGCACCCACCTGCCCCCGCCAGCCCGAAGCACTGCGACCTTCCCCCGTGCGGGGGGCTCTCTCCCTAGGTGCGGCCTGTGAGTTACTTCCTCTGTGACGGGGGATCATTCTGGGTAACTTACAATGAAATACAAAGACAAAAATGTCCCAAACTGCACCGCTCAGCTCTAAGAGCGGCCGGCGATTTTGTTTCCTTGCGCACGTGAGGGAGTGCGGCCCCCACCCACACACGCTCATTGTCCTTGTGGTGATGAGGGCACAGCGTGCGCCCCCTGCTCCGGTCCGTGTCACACGACAGCTAGCATGCTCCGCGTGAGTCTCAGAGTCGGCAGCTGCCCGCCGCCCCACAGCCCGGCAGCGGTCTGCGACTGTTCCCCTTCGACCGGAAGTGAGCCACCGGCGCATCTCTGGGTGGCTCCCGGAAGGGCAGCTCCGAGGCCAAGGGGACATTCCCCTGAGGCACTGGCCGAACCACACTGAGCCACCGTCATTAGCGTGCTGACCGGCGTGGGCCACACGCTGTGCCGACGTGCATGCCTGTCAGCTCAGCGATTTTATCACCACTGACCTTAACCCGGGGACCCCTGGGCCCTTCAGCCCCATCTCACGGAGGTTAGAAAGCGAGCAGCTGTTGAGAAGACCTCCTTGGAACGGTGTCCCCGGGGTCCTGGAGGATTTATGCCGGAGGGAAGTGGGCCGCGGTGCGCCTCGGTTCCACTCACAGGGCCCGGCCGCTGCTCAGTCCCACCTTGTCCCAAATCCTGTTCCTCTTGTGGTTGTGACTTCTCAGGCCGCAACCAGAGAGGGAACTGCTCCCCAGAAGTTGCCGGCTTGCCCTTCCCCTCGGGCATCCTGCGCGCCCTGTGGTTCAGGAACCCAGGGCACCTGGCGTGCGAATGTGTTCCCTCCTCGCCTGTCCTGGGTCTCAGCACTGGCGGGTCCCTCGTGCCCTGAGCTCCCAGGACACGCGCTGTGGGTGCGTGAACTGTGGGATTAAAGTGGCCTCAGCCCCCCTTGGCCAGGCCCTGCCTGTGTGGTGTGGGGCAAGTGATTTCACCTCCTGGCCTCAGTTTCTCCTTCTGTGAAATGGGGGTGGCGACAGCCTCCCTCCCATAGAACTGTTTCTGGGTGGTGCCCACACCCGGCACCCGGCACAGGGGCAGGACTGCGATGGGGATGCGAACAGTCGTCATCTCTGGTCACCTGGCACACAGAGACGCTCTGTGGGCTGGCAGACAGCAGAAGCAGAAGGAAAGTGTTCTTCGTCTGCGTGCCAACCAAGCCGCGAGAGGCCCGCTGTGCCCGGGAGGTGCTGATCCTCCCCGAAGCACGGGCGGTTTTCGGTGGCTGCGCCCCGGGGGAGCCAGAAGGTCCCTTTTCCCCGCTTTGGTTCCTTAGCCACCAGTTCCCTGGACAGAGACCCGAAACTCGTTCAGGCCGCGTGGCAGCTTGGTCCTGCGGCTCCGCGTCACTGTTTTCACGTGACACGGACTGACACGGACTGACACGGACTGCCAGCGACACACTCTCTGCCTCTTCTCGGTCTTCAGTAAGGATGTGCGTGGAATCTCCGATCGGAGACCAGCGTCTGATACCTGTTTGCACGCCGGAGGTGCAAGCTACTGGAGAATGCCGGTGTTGGTTTCTTCACAAGGGTGGCGTGACCGCACGTCGCAGCCCGAGAGGCCGTATCATTGGGGAAGTCGCCCCTTTCCTTCCCCTGCGCTCAGCTCCAGCCCCGGGCTGCTGAGTGGCCCGTGGCCGGGGGTGAGGAAGGCTCCTCTCAGCAGATTTCAGCTTTCCCCCATCCACCCGCTGGCTCCAAAGGGCAGGACCCTCTCTGAGCCCCAGCTGTCCCACGGGGCATCCGAGTAGCTTCTCATAGTGCTCCTCTTGTCCGGTCCCTGTACCTAAAATTCTCGGTTCTTTTTCTTTCAGAAAAGGAACAAGTCTTATTTTCCTTTTTGAAACAAACAAAAAATCCCACGTGCCCTCTGTTTTGTTGTTGCACTTTGCTTATTTACAGAGAGAAGGTGGGATAAATATGTCCCAAAACTTTATCGGGGGGGATGAAAGTTGGCAGGATGCGCATGTGTGGGTTTTTTCCCCCATAATGAGCACATTTCATGGTGTTATGGGGGGAAGTGTACTTGTTGATGCATCGGTTGCTATGGCAACTGTGAAGCCGCCTCCTGCCCCCAGCTGGAAGGAGCGGCCCCTCTGCAACTTGGGTTTGGCATGCTGGCTGCCTGAGCTGGAAGTAGCTGTCCCCGAGCCCACGGGCTCTTCCCCTGCCTCCTGCTTCCTTCATGGCAAACGCACCACGGTCTTGCCAGGGACCCTCAACACCACGCAGAGCAGAAGGTGTCACGGCATGGCTCTGGCCCTCCAGGGAACCGAGGGGTGAACTGAGGGGCCGAGGGGGGGGACGTCCACCATGCAGCCCTCTGACCTGCCCGATTCTTGCCGTGAGGGCCATCTTCCCCAGCTGCAGCCTCCAGGTCTCGGCCCACCCCGCCGCCCTCCCTCTCGAGGGAGCTGGAAGGCGGCTGTGGCTCAGTAAGGAAGTCCCACGGATGCGCCTCCGGGTCTCGGAAGGGGGAAATCGCACCTGTGTCCGTCAGAGTCATCACGAAGCACCCTTTCTTTCCCCTTCCTCTTCCCGAGTCGGCGATCTTGAACATCCCTTGGACATCTCTGTTACTCCTATGAAGTCATCCTTTTAAATCAGCACGCTCTCTGGGACCGAGGCGTTGCTGGGTTTGTACTTGGTGCTGGAGACTTGAACGCCAGCAAAACTTGATACCAAGTGTGGTCTTCCGAGCCGTTAAAAATGTATTGTCCTAAAAGCGGTTGTTTAAAAAGTACTTGAAAAAGTCACAAATAACTGCCCCTGCGGCAGCACTCTCAGAATTTTGGATTTGTGGTTGGCCGAGGCGGGAGATGACTTCTGTGAGCTGATGGACCTGCCTCCTTAGCGGAGGCGTGGTAAGAGACATTTTGGGGCAGAAGGGAGAGAGGAGAGTTGAGATTTTTTTTTATTATTATTCCCTGAACCTTCATTTAACAAGCCCTGCCGTCCCCTTTGCCACCCCACCCCCTTCTTCCTCTCATGTCTCCCCATCCCAACGCTGCAGGAGCATCTGACCAGCGTGGTGGTCGAACAAAGGAGGGAACCTTTGTGGCCCTGGGTGCTGGGGTACCACTGGCCTCCCTGCCTCCCGCAGGGTGCCCCTCCCCCTCCTTTCCGCTCCCTCCCATCTCCTTGCGCAGACACCCCGCTGGAAGTCTCCGGACCTATTCTGGGAGCTTATTGACGAATCACTTTAAATTCTCCTGACTCACGTTACAGTTGCAGGTCTCTTAGCAGAGCCCCTGAGTCTATTTTGGACCTGCCGCGTGCTGGCACCTCTCTGCGGCTAGACTCCGCACTTACCTCTCGCTGACGTCCCAGGGAACGCCACGCCTCACGAGTCGTGGGGACCCCCACGCACGGGGACCCACACGGCCTTGGGCTTCCGGGCGCTTCCAGACTGGGAGGTGGGCTGGAGCCCCTCAGCTGGGACGTGAGCCGGCTGCTTCGCGCTGCTTTGCTGCGCGCCGGGGGTAGAGGGCACATCACCGCTTCGCGGTTTTCGGCAGAAGTTGCGGGGAAGAGTTGCTGCAGCCCCTATGCAGAAGTCCTTCAGCGTTTATACTTTGAACGCTTTTTATGACAGAAATTTCAAATATTTACGAAAGGCGCCATTGAAGAACCCTCTTTCGGGATGGCTTCAACCGCGACCAGCGCGGGCACACCCTTGTCGTACTCACATCCTCCCTGCGCCCACCTCCTGGTACCTCGATGGCACCTCTTCCGGGAAGCGTGCTTTCCGATCGATCGACCCCCGGCCCCGGCCACTCAGTCATTTCCGGAGCACAGTCCTCCTTCACCCCTCGGTCCACGGCCTGCTTGTGCAAGGAAGGCGTGCTTTCGGCTCACTCTCTCATCACACTCTTCCCCGGGCATCTTGGTGTTTTCCCGGCATCTCGGGAGCAGACCCGGTGCATCAGTAGCTTTCTTCCACCGCCCTGGAAGGGGACCTGTGAACGTCTCGGTTGGCCTGGTTCTTGCTGGCTTGCCCCGCAGGGACTGTCTGGGTTGTTTCTGCTGTGGGTGGTTGCCCTTCGAAATAAACGTTCTGGCTTCGTCACTGTGGGAGAGAGCACATCAGCTGCTTGGTATTCTAGACGGCTGCTCCCTTCATGACCCGGTTCCCTGAGAGCACGCCGAGGGGGTTGACTGTGTAGGGTTTCCCATGGCTGCCGTTAATGACAGGTGTCCCTCCCCCCGCCCCCGCGAGTGAACCTGAGCCCTGTGCCCCCGAGTCCCCCCCCATGCAAGCCGGTCGTGCACCACTCACTCCGAACCTGATGTCCTTATCCTGTTTGAATTAAGGGTGAGGCGCTCAGGCAAATTTTGGTCAACCGTTACTATGGAAACGTCAGACCGGCAGGAAGAAGAGAGAGCCTCACCAGCTTCGGCAATGGCCCGCTGTCGCCGGGAGGACCCAGCAAGCCTGGGGGCGGAGGTAAGTCGTGCGGGTGGTGTGCTGGCAGGTCGCACGTGTGAGCTGAGTGTGCCGCCGCGTCTCACCGGGCGCGGTGCAGCTGGCTGACGAGTGTGGGGTGCGTGTGGATTCTCAGCAGCTGGTCTTGTCATCAGTCCTCCCTCACACCGATGTCCCCATGTAGGGACCCTCTCAGTGGTGTTTGAATAGGACTCAAGGGGCTTCATTTTGTGGCAGGTTTTCCCAGGGTCGTTGGGACTCCCTTTTTCCCACACAGTGGCAATGACCGCGGCAATGAGGACGGTGAGGCTCCCATTCCTTGGATGGTCACTTGTGCCAAGGGCTCACCTAGCACTTTGCCCCCTTTACCTGGTTTCCCCTTCGAGGGACCCATTTGGTGGCAGGTGCTGTTGTGTCCCCATGTAACAGAGGGAACGGAAGTCACGAGGGATGGGCCTGTCGTTTGAACCCGGAGCATCTGCTTCCGGTGCCCGTGCCATGGGCCTGCTCAAGCCCTGATGGGAGTCTAGCCCAGGAACAAAAACACATGGAACCCCACACAGAAATCTTCAAAACACGTCCTCAAAAGGGTCCAGAACATCGTAAGCACAATTATAGGCGGAGGAAAGTTGCAAACACCCTGAACTCGCTGTGGGTGTCGGTTTGGGCTGCTGTCCTGGCAACTTCGAGGCGGCATCTTGGGTTTCTCAGCAGGTGCGGCGGGTCAGCCCGCCACCTGGAGCGCGGAGCTCCGGGGAAGCTCTGTTTCCAGTAGCCTTGCCGAGTGCCGGGGGCTCACAGGCCATCCCTGGGGCAGAACCCAGCTTTCCCCCCAAAACTCCCAGTGGTTCCCAAGCACAGTGTCCTCACACGACATCGCAAACGCGGTTTCTCCTTACTTTCTGCGGCGAGGTCATCCAGCAGGTTCGAGAGGCCCCCCAGGGAGCTCAAGGGGGGGGGAGGCGCAGGCGTGTGGAGACAGACTCTGCTCTCAGAGGGAGCTGTAGGGGGGAAAGACGCACCTACCTTGCTCCTGCCGACGAAGTGGGTCCAGGTGGTCGAGGCGAGGGCGGGGGGAGGGGCGTTTGGCTGGAGCTCGGCAGGGCAGCCCCGAGACAGCCCCCACTCTTCGGGACCTGCCCCGTGGTCAGTTGTGCGTCTGCGTGCGAGTGCTCGCCAGTAACCGAGCAAGGCGGGCTCCCAGACACATTGGAAACACGGGGTCTGCTCCCTGAGTGGCACACGCCTCTCCCCTTGAGTCTGTCCATCTGCTCTGAAGACCACCGAGGGTGGGCCCTTTGTTTGCTTGGCTCACGCCCCACCCCCGGCTCACGGCCACACACCACACACTCAGTCAATATTTGTGGAATGAGTGAATGAATGAATGAACGGAAGAACGAGCAGGTACCTTCTGTGAGAGGGTGCGTTGGGGGCGAGGATGGCTTTGTCAGAAAGAGGACGGATGTGGTGGTTACAGGCTGTGCTTCCTTCGGCGTGCTCGCGGAAGGGCTAAGGGTGGCCCGTCTCATAGACTTGAAGCGGTTCTTCACAGTTCTGCCCGGTCATCGTGTTTTAACGTGACAGAGTCTTGGCCGGCTGGGTGGCTTTAGGTCTCTCGCTGGAACGCGCTGCTCGTCCTTCAGGGTGTCTGCCTGTGTCCTAGCTCCGTCTCTGCAGCTCACACAGGACGTGTCTCCGATGGGGGCTTCCTGTCTGTGCAGATGCTCAGCACCTGATGATCAGACTCGCTCAGGCTGAGAGACAGGCACCACCGAACAGCCGAGGGTGTGAAGTGTGGGTGCAGGGTAACAGGAAGCGTCAGCCGCTCCTCCGACTGTGGTTCCCAAGCACGCTGCTCCTTCTCCCCAGGGGCAGGCTCCGGGTCCAGCTCCGCGAGCAGGGGAGAGATGAGCCTGGCCGAGGTTCAGTGCCACCTCGACAAGGAGGGCGCCTCCAACCTGGTCATCGACCTCATCATGAACGCCTCCAGCGACCGGGTGTTCCACGAGAGCATCCTGCTGGCCATCGCGCTTCTGGAAGGCGGCAACACCACCATACAGGTAGGAGGGGCGTGGGGGCGCGGGGCTGGGGGCCAGACGCCCGGGGGCGGGACACCTGAGCAAGCGCCAGCTTCTCCTGAGAGCGCGGCATTCCGCGGTCCCGAGAAATGGACCTGTGGGTGCCTCGCTGCGGCCGCTCAGTTGCAACTCAGGCTTGGTTCCAACTCGCGGGTTGCGTTTGCACGCGGTGGCTGTGCTGAGGGTGCGCACAGGAAGCGGCCCAGGCGCTGGGACTCGGAAGGCACTTGTGGACGTGTGTTCCGTGAACAAGGGAGTCACGTGGATGGGCAGCTTTTGTCCCAGGTGGCCAAGAAGGATGTTGGACCGTGCGAGCTGGGTAGGTTCCTTTTACGTCCGTAGACGCTGCGGCTGTTACTGACTCTGATAACTTCCCTGCCTTTTAACCGAAAAGTTCAAGGCAACCAAACCACCCTGCACTAACAGGGAGAAGCCCAGCTAGGCTGGTCAGAGGTGAGCAGGTGACTTTTTGTTGGCTGGGTATGGTATGTATTTAAAACCGGTAAAAACTGGAATTCTGAGAAGTCCTTGAAGGAGCCACTTTGATGGATTTTAATAACGTGTACGTGAGATAATCTTACGTGAGCACGGCTGTTAACCTTATTCCTTAAAACGTTTGACGGCCCCATCTTCGCGCGGCCTTCCGTGTTTGTGAGCCTGCTGCGTGGGGGTTGCCGGGCCGTGCGCACGCCGACGTGCGTGGTGGTGCTGGCAGCTTTACTGAGACGGCGTGCGTGCCGTGCAGCCACATTTGTCTGCGTGTGACTGGACGTGGTCTTCTCAGTGTTGCTTTGGGTCAGAGGCTGGACTGATGAAGTCTTGGTTCCTTGTGCAGCTTGGGAACAGGCGTGTCTTGCTGCGGGCAGGTGCGCCCCGGGCCAGGGCACCTGGCGGGGCGCGGGGCGTACAGGTGGGAGGGCAGCCCCCCCCCCCCCGCTGGCTCTTCCCTCGGGGCGTCTCAGGCGTGTGCGTCACACCACCTGAGCAAGGTACTGTGCGGTCCCCTGGCCCCGCCGGCCCCACTGGCCCCAGCAGGCACTCGGGAGTTCATTGCTGGGTGCTGCGCTGCAGTGAGGTTCGTGCCAGGGCGGGCCCCCTGCAGGCTGGCTGTCATGTGGGCACCTGAGTTGCAACCTGTTGGGATGGCCATTTGATTTGTCACTCACGAGGCTGGCCAGTCCTCGTCACCCACTGCCGCAGCCGTGCTGTCCACCCACACGGGCCAGTGGGGGGCAGTGCAGAAACGCCCTCGTCTTTGCGCTGCGTGGCTCCCAGGAACAAGGCTGGGGAGCCGAACCTTCACCGAGCGCCTGCTGTGTTCATGGTGCTCTGCAGGGAGCCACCGGGCCCAGCCGGCCTGCACCGGCGTCCTCCGGCGCCCCTCCGTGCGGAAGACGGGGGCCGTGGTGAGGTTCTGCGAGCGAGGTGCATCGGTCTGAAGGACTGTCCGGCCGTTTTCTCTCACGTTACGTCATCCTCACTTTTTTTTAGCTCCCTCGTCTTTAACGAAGTGGTGTTGACGTGGGTGACACTTCCTTGGGTCTTCTGCTGACCACACAAGGAGCTGGAAACCCCGAGTTACACCCTCCCTGCCTGTGGGTTTTTCGAGGGTTACTGATCGGAGAAATCTCAGCAGCTTGGCGTTCAGGGAACTGCAGATCTAGGCCGCTGACGAGGGTGCGCGCAGGTGCACGGGCCACCGCGGAGCCTTGAGAGCAGTGTGCAGGGCCTTCCGGGGGTAAGGGCAATGCCGGTGGAAGGTGTTTGGATGAGGTGGGCTGTGAAGGTGGGGTGTGGGTCTGAAGGTAGTGCGGGGCCGACGGAGGCCCGGAGCAGACACTGGCCCTCTCAGTGAGCGGAATGGCCGGGGGCGTGGGAGCAACCCAGGACTGTGCGTGTGGCCGCGGGGACAGGTGAGCTGAGGAAGGCTCCAGGAGCAGGCGGTCAGTCGTTGGAAAGGTGATCGGCAGTAGCTCAGGGGCAAACTGACAAGAACCTGAACTCAGAACAGGTCCATGAAGGAATTGGTCCTCACTGCGGAGAGCACGTTGGCTGGGAGGGGCACGGGCAGCCTTTTGGGGTGTGGGGGATACTCTGCATCTTGGTCTGGGTGGGTGAGCCATGCAGTCTGCACTGGTGTGCATTACTGCACCCAAGTCACACCTTGGTAGGAAAAGAGACCAGAACCCAGCAGGGTCGGCGGCGGGGAGGGACAGGGTCTCGTGAGCCGAGACCCCAGCACTCCCTGCCCGAGGCCGGTGCCAGGGCTGTTGATGAGCAGCGAGGGCTGGCCGGAAGGCCCCTGGGGGCCCCCAGGGCTGGGAAGAGGCGGGGTGATGAGCGCATGGGGGCCCTGGGGGCCTGGGAACCGAGGCGTCAGGCAGCGTGCGGAGGGCTGGCGCGCCCAGGGCTGCAGCTGCTGGCGAGACGCCGTGGTTTTCACAGCGTACCCTGATGGGGGTGGCAAGGCACACAGAAGCTGTTTTTCCTTCAAGTTCTTTATCTTGTAAAGTAATTATGAATATTAGTTTCATGTTTTCACACATTTATTACTCATATGCTCAGACTGCAGATGAAATGCCACGGCTGAGCTCCAGCAGCTCAGCCTCCCGGGAAGGGGAGCTGTCTCCTCTCCAGGGCCCTGGGATGTTCGGGGGTGGTTGGGCCTCAGCTCGGTGGCCCAGGCACCCTGCCAGGACAGGGACCCGGTGCTGGGGGTGCGCTCTCCCTCCTCCCCCCGCCCCCGTCTGCGGTCTGGAGGGTTGGAGGGGAGAGTCTGACCCTCGCCCATCACGTCATCGGAGACCCGTGGTTCCAGGAAAATGTGTTCCAGCCTCGAGTTGACTGAGGTCCCCTTGGCTCCAGGCTTGCCTTTCTCGGGAGAAGATGACGTGGACTCGGGTCATCCAAGGCCAGTTAAGGACAGACACCCTGAAGCTCCGGGGCAGCGGCAGGGTGGGGGCGGTGTTCAAAGTTTCGTCTTGTTTTAGAGCTGCTGGTTCAAAGTGGCTGGGGACCCGCCGGGGAGTCGGCGTGAGTCAGGTGAAGGCTGCAGGAGGGCCATGACCCATGACGGCGCAGGTTCCAGCTGGGCCTCGGTGCCCGTGTCACTTCCTTCTGCTCCCCTGGCGTGCCACAGCCTCAGGAGGGCGGCCAGGTCTGTGGTCGGGTGGGCGTCCCCAGATCCACGTTTCTCAGTCAGTGACCGGTGGCAGGAAGGGACCGCTGGTGCGGGAGCTGGTCTGCCGTAGGACCCTCGCTCTCGGCAGCTCCCTAGGGCAGCTCACGAAGCCGGAGGGGAGCCCTCCCCTCCCCTACCCCGCCCCCCCGCCTGCCAGTCTTACTCGTGTAGGATTGGGGACGCTAGACCTGGGCTCCTGCCCCCGTGTCTGCCGGGTGTGAGACAAGCGTGGCCTGCCGGGGCCCTGGCTGCCTTGAATCAGGACTCTCAGCGATGAGCAGATGTTTTCCCACGAATTCTAGGACCCAGCGGCAATGGCGGGCTGGTTCCGCTGACGAAGTCATCCCTGGGTTGTGAGAATCGTTACTGGAATCGTGGGGAGTTGATGAGGGATGGCACCTCCGCCCGGCGGGGTGCTGCTGGAGTGGGGGCGGGGCAGGAGCTCCAGGTTCACCACCTCGGAGGCCTGGCGCTTGGTGAGAGAAACCTGTCTCAAAGGTGGCGCGGGGCGTGGCTCTGTCTTGGTGACATCCTGAAAGGGACAGGACTCCGGAGGGACACCAGGTCGGCATGTGCCAGTGTCGGGGGCGGGATGCAAAGGGAGAGCGCAAACGCGGTTTCGCGGGTGTTGGCGCCGTTGCGTGCATGGCCTCTGGCCCCGCAGTCTGTGCCTGTGTGAATATTTGCGCAGCTGCGCACCAAGCAAGTCAGTTTTACCGTGCGGCCACTTAAAGAACTAAAGCCGTGCCGGCGGTGGTAACCAGCAGTTACAAGGTGCTTCCTCTGCACAGCCCGCTCCTTCCATCGGTGGATTCCTCGTTTCCACAGACAAGGAGATGGAAACACACGCTGGTTAAGGAACTCGCCCCAAGTCATCCACATGACAAGCAGCAACGCCAGGGTTCGAACACCACGCCTGCGGTGGCTCCGTCCTTCGGGAGGAGGGTGGAGGCCTGGGGGAAGGTGGCAGGTGTTCTGTAATGGACAGCGGCTTCCCCCGCCCCCACAGCGACCCCTTGTCACCTCCAACGGTGGGGGCGTAAGTGGATCAGGGCTCAGTGGACGAATCACAGTGCCTCGACCACAGTCCGCAGGGTCCCCACCTCGCACTGCCTCACTGGGTCCCCAGCTCTGGGAGGAGCAGAGTGGCTCCTCCGCTCCACGTGGTCCCGTTGGGGCTGCGGCTGCCAGGCCGCGGTGGAGCCCGCACGGCCGGGACGGCCCTTTGCAGCACGCCTGCGGCTCTCGGGGCTGGCTCCCGGCCGAGTGCTGAGCGGCGGCTGCCGCCTTGGCTCCCCTGCACGGCTCCTCCCCGTGGTCTGGGCGTCTCGGGGCACCGAAGCTGGGACCCAGGAAGTCGCAGTTCGAGAAGCAGGAAGTGGAAGCCACCAGCCCTCTTCTGTCCCGGGCTCCCAGCACGCAGCGCGACCCTCCTGCCGGGTTCTGCTGTCAGAGCCAGGCCCGAGGTCACACGGCTCTGGGTGGGGGTGGGCATGTGTGTGGAGGGAGAGAGGGAATTGTGGGGCCACTTTGGAGGCGGGCTCCCCCATACCCCGCTTCAGAGCTGATGGAGCACCTGCCACAGGCCAGTCCGGCCCCAAGCTGGGCGCTGCCTGGGCAGGTGGGGGGGCGCGCCGTGTCTCCACAGTGGGGGAGCTCTGGTCTCTCGGGGGTCCAGCCCGTCTTAGCAGAAGTGTCGGCTCCTGCCCTTCCCCGTGGGGCGGCGTGTGAAGGTGCAGCACTGCCCCTGAGCGCGAGGTCGCTGGGGGCCAGCACTCCTCGGTCCGGACGGCCGTTGCCTGGACAGAGGAGGGCGCAGCTGTCGGGCACCCGAGGCTGCAATGCATAGGCGCACCAGGCACCCTTCCCCTGAAACTGTCACCCGCCCATCGTCACCCAAAGCCCGGAAATGCCTAGAATCCAAACTGGGGACACTTCCCAGCCTGGCGTAACAGACACCTGGGGGTGGTGTCCCCGAACCTCCCGGCACCTTCTGTCCCTGCCCAGGCCTCTCTGAGCACGGTGACCCCTGAGGATGGCTGTCGTCCCCACACTCTCTCCCCTGGGTGCCCTCGGAGCAGCTCAGGCTGCGTGGTGAACCCCCTGCTTCCAAAAACAAGGAGAAGGGTCCCCGGGAGCCGGTGGCATTGGGCAGCCATGGGGTTCAGCTTCCCCTTGAGTCACTCCTTCTGTGTCTCCCCTGCTCAGGTGCCACCCACTTCCTGCCGGCCCCCAGAAGGGCTCTTTCCTTTCTGCTCGGCGTTTGGTAGCGAGGAGGGACCTATCAAATAAGCATCTGCTTCTGGGTTAGTTTTTGGCGCACGCAGGGCTCCGAGAGCCTCTCAGCACTGGCGCCTCTGTCCCGAGCCCTCGCTGGGCTCTGTGTTCCTTCCTCCTGCACCGTCACCCCAGCACCTGGAGGACGGTCCCTCGCTTCCCCTTCCCTGCGGAGGGGCCCAGGGCGTCATGGAACACAATAGTGTCTGGGGACATGGGCTGCAGGCCGAGGGCCGTGGAGAGCCTCACTGAGAATCAGGGGGACCAGACACGGGATGTTTTGGACTAATGGCTTCCGGTTGCAGCCGAACTTGCCGCTGACGTGTCAGCGGGCTGCCCACGGACGTCCTGCGCCAAGGCTGGCCTGCAGACACGCCCAGCCGGGCTGTCTTCTCGGCACGTACGCAGCCCGGCTTGGCACACGTGGGAAGTGCCTGGTCCGGAAGGCGGCCCGCGGATTTGGCCCCGAGAGCGTGGTTCCCGTCCACGGGCCGGCCCCCACCCCAGGCTCAGCCTGTGAAGTCGGCTCCCGACTTGAGCCCAAGGACCGGCATGCGGTTTGGCATCCGCCGCCCCTTCCAGAAGGTGCCGTAGCAGCGAGGGGCGGGGGCCCGCGGCCCAGCTGCCTCTGACCCTGTCCGTGGGCGGAGAGGCCTTCGGTTTCCCCTTTCTGGAAAGGGAGGGCCGGCGTGCGAGGAAGATCAGCCTGCATCTGACAGGCAGTCGCCCTGAGGAGGAGGAAAGGGCTGGTGTGTGAGCAAGTTACGTAAGAGGGTGTTGGTTTTGGCAGGGCAGCCAGAAATGAGTCACGCCTGCGTGGTGCTTTCTGACCTGGGCTTCTGTCCATGTGGGAGCCGGGTGTCAGAAGACTTCGTGGGGCCCCCGGCGTGAGGAGAGGAGGGAGGCAGGTGGCTGCCCCAGCAGGCCCCCTGGGGGCTGGGACCTCCCGCTGAGGCCTGAGGAGCAGGTGGCGCAGGGTCAGGCCCTTTGGGGGGAGTCTGCCTGGAAGGAGCGCAGCCCCCGGGGCGGAAACACCTGCCTTGCATCCCAGCTCTGCCCCCGCCAACCGGGTGACCTTGGGCTTCCGCGGGGCAGTCTGCAGCTCAGCTTTCTCACCTGGAAAACGAGCCCCTCCCTGACGCAGCTGTCCACAGGGAGAAAGGGTCACGCAGGGCGAAGCACGCAGCCCGCCCGCGCCCGGACACCAGTGCCAATGGCGTGGGGAGGGGACGGGCCTGGGCCTCCGCCCGGCCCACCTCAGGGCTTGGCCTGGGCCTCCCGGCCTGGTACTGGCCGGAGGGGCCCCCCCACACAGGGTCCAGGGGTGATGGACACGGGTTCACAGAAGTGCCTCAGGGTCGTGGAAAGATCTTAACATGCGGTGGTGATTTGTACTAATAAAGTTTTCACCAGTTAAAAGGGGGTCTGTTTTATTAAATTTGTTTTCTGTCACAAATACGGCTTCCAATACTTGGGTCTTGTGTGGTGGTCTGTGAGCCAGCGGGCCTGGTGCGGAGGGCGCGTGGTCCTGCCCTGTTTTCACACGCAGTCCACGTGGTTGGTCCACGTGGTTGGTCCCCGAGGAGCCGGGGCCGGGAGGCCCTGGCCGTGGCCCGGGGTGCACACACGGCCCGGCGTTCTGGGCGGGGCACCGACATCGCTGGGGCTTTCAGGGCTCCTGGCCCCGGCCATTTACTTTGCTTCCTTTCCTTTGGCCAAACAACTCCGTGGACTTATGTACCGTGTCCTTCCTCTCCACCCCGGGAAACTGCGTGTCACCAGACAATGGTCCCTCATGGCCATCGGCCTGAGTCCAGGTTTCGAGGTGGCGAGTCAGCGTTCGGAATCGATCGGTTACCGTGCTGGGAAGCGTGTGCCCTGGAGAACGCGCGTCCCTTTGGCACTTGGGTTTGCACGGCCGGGCGGGAAATCAGTGCAAGGATGTCAGCACAGACCTTGTGGCTGCTTCCCACTGGGCTCCTGAGAGGCACCGTCCAGCAGAGGCAGCCCGAGGGGAACGCGTGACCCCGGTTCACCTTTGGGAGGAGCTGGAAAACTGGTGTTAATTCTGCTTCCTTCCTGAGCAGCCGGGCCAGCAGTTCAGGCAGAGGGCACAGCTGCGTGTGTCCGCGTCCCGCCCCTGCAGTGGGCCGTGGTCTTCGGTGGGTGCAGGGGCAGTGTTCTGCCCCCCTTCCTGCAGAGTCCACGAGCGGCATCAGTGCTGAAAGGCGGCATCTTCAGAGGAAACCTGGGCTTTTCCACGGTCCCCAAAGTCTGACCGAGGAACCGAAACACAAAGTCAGGAAAGACTTGGAACGAATGGCCGGAGGAGTGGTCATCTCATGGTGTCCTCTCAGGTCCACAGTCCAGGCCAGCCTCCTTCCCTCCTCTCCCCTCCTGCAGCAGGTTCGGGCTGCTGGCGGGAGGTCCAGGGCTGGGCACGCTCTGGCTGGCCTTTCAAATCCAGCCGCCACCTGCTTTCGTAAATAAAATCATGTTGGAGCTCAGCCAGGCTTCCCCGAAACCGAGACCGCCGAGGCTGCTCTCCTGCCGCAGGGGCGGGGCCCAGCAGCCGAGGCCGAGCCCAGGTCGCCCCTGACGCCTTACATGGTTACGTAGAGGTTGGCCTTTGGCAGGAAACCTTGCCGGAGCTTTGCTTCTAGGTGTTAAGCTGCTTGAGGCAAAGAACCACAGCTTTTCCATCTATCCTGTGTCCCTCACCCCTGGAAGGGCAGCGACAGGTCTGGGGAAATGCTGGCCAGGTGGCGAGTACCCTGAGCCCCACAATGTGTGGGAGGGACCCTCACTCAGCCCCCAGATGGGAAATCGGGAGAGAGAGGGCTCTGCTCTCCCCTTTTGGGGGAGGTGCCAGTCTCCCCTACTGCCCCAGCTGGGGTGTGTGCCATCGCCCATTCACCAGCCGTCAGCACGATTTGGAAGGCCCAAGGCTGAGCTCCTGGGGTGGCCGCGCACAAAGCTCCTGTCCAGGCCCCTGAGACCACAGAGTTTTCGAGTCGGCGCTCCGCGACCAGTGGGCCGGGAGCACATTCTCGGTGCATCGCTTCCTCTGCCTCCTGTGGAGGCCTGAGCGGCGGCCGGCACAGTGCCCCCTGCAGCCCTGGCCATCAGGCCTAGGGCGGCTGAGCTGCTGCAGCCCGCTCTCCAGCCTGTTGGTCTGCGTCGCCCCCAGACCCCTGGGCGAGTTCCTCCACCCCGTGGCTCCAGCTTCCACGTACATCAGCAGCCCCCAGAGGGGCCACTGCTGGCTCCGCCCTGCCCACTTCCAGGCTGCCGTGCCAATCCCTGCCGGTCTCCCCTGGCTGCTCTCGGTCGGCAGAACCCTAGGCTCGCCCCTTGGCTCCCCGTGTCCCCTCCTGCGTGACGTTTCATCGGTGGACTGGGCCCCCACGCGGGGAGCCTGAGTCATCTTGCTTCCCCCAGGACCCCCTGTTCTGTGCCCGCTCTGCCTCCCGGAAGTGGGACCGTCCGCATTCAGCTGGGATTCACGGTGAACCCAGCAGGCAGCACCTTGAGGTTCAGTGACATGCCCGAAGCGGCTCACAAGTCCAGACTGGCCTCCTTGCGGGGAGGGAGGAGCTGGGATTTGGCTGCAGAACATGGAGCTGCCCTCGCTGCCCCCGTGGGCCATCAGAGCGCTGAGACTGGATGCCCCTGCCCACCCCACCACCCCCCCTCCGCCCCTGCCTCTGGGTGGTCCACGCTGCCGTCTGCGATGTCCCCTCCGTGGAGGTGCGTCGAGAGCCCTACTCTGCAGGGTTGTTCTGGGAGCTCAGTGAGACACGTGGGAACCTCCCAGCTCGCCGTGCTGCTTCACACATGTCATTCCTCACGCTTACTCGGTCACACGTCATCCCCTCTCCACGCCACCGCCCTCCCATGCACTGGGGTCCTGGCTTCCAGGTCCCGCCCTCGCTCCCCGCACCTGCGCTGAGGTGGGCACTCGCGAACGTCGCTGCGTGAATCGGAGCCCTGACCTTCTGGCTGCCGCGTCCCTTTGGCCTCACACCCTACCCTTCCCTGTGCGTGAACGTGACGGCGTGCCGTGGGAAAGTGTGTCAGAGGTGGTGGTTGCCATTTCTAAGGTGACTTCCCGTACATGCGGGGGTTCGGTTCATCTACACCCGAGAGAAATGTGGATCGCGAGCTCAGAGCAAGCCTCCTCTCTTCTCCACTCGGCACTGACCACAGGTGCTGGTGGTAGTGAGTCGCGCCAAAACCCGAGCGTGCAACCGCCGGGGGCCGGGCAGGGTGCTGTCTCTGCGGCTCTCATTGGCTCTCCCCGTGGCCCCATGGGGGTGGGCGCTGCGGAGGGCCCGAGAGGTTGCTCAGGGTCACAGAGCAAGCGGGCAGTCGCATCTGGTTTGCTTCCGTCTGCAGCCCCGAGTTCTTGGCTTCTCTGCATATCCGCTCTCCTCCCTGCACAGGACGCCGCCACCAGCTTCCTGACGCTGCCACACGCCAGGGGGACAGGAAGCGATGTGGCCCGTGTGTTCATGGAACAGTGTCAAGGGCTGTTCAGCGCCACCTCCCCCCGGCACTGTGCGTGCTGGAGAAAGCGTCTCTCTCGTTCTCGTCCAGTGGGGGTAGGAAGCCCAGGTCGTTGGGTCCACGAAACAGCGGTCGCTGCGCGGTTGCGCAGGGAATTTTAAAAGTAGACGTACGACCGGCACCGTGGAAGCCAGTTCAGTTTGACGCAGCGAGTGAGTTTCTCTTCAGCCTCCACTGGGGTCCTCGGCGTGAGCGCTTCCCCCAGGCAGGGGTGCACGTGGCCCCGGCAGGAGAGGGGCCCCAGCTGAGCTGTGCATCTCCGAGGTTCCCGACGTCGCTGCCGGGCTGGGGACTGAGCGCCAGGGTGGCCGCCGCAGACCCTGGGCCGTTTCCAGAGAGTGGAGCGTGCGAGAGCCACACGCCCACCTCCCGTTTACAAGAGGAAGTATCCCGTTTAATTTTATTTTCACACCCGAAGCCCGAGCGCGAAGAGAACATGGTGTTTTAGCACTCCCTCGGTTATCAGCTGCAGAAGAGCGGAGGTTGTGTATTGTCACAGTTTTCTGAGTAGATTTCCACATTTGTTACCTGGCAACGTTGCCAGTCGGGGACATGACGCTGCATCCGTGGCTGCCGGAGCCGCCCTGTCCCCCCGGAGAGGTGCAGCCTGCCTTCCTCGCAGGAGTTTAGGAGAGGAGGCGGCACAGGCTGGCAGGCCCAGTGCAGACACACGGCCCAGGCTCTTCCGTGCCAGACCTGCAACCTGCGACCCGGGCTGCAATGGGAACCCTGCATTATTGTGTTGTGTTGCTGACCACCCCCCCCCACCCCATGAGAAGGGGTCCCCACAGTCACAATGTCACGTGCCAGGGCACCTGCAGCCCAGCAGGGTCTTCGGTTTGGCTGCTGTGAGGCACCGAAACCAGGCGAGGAGAACTGGGGTGCCGAGTGGGGTGCCGGCCCCCCGGCCCCAGGAGACTGCATTTGGAATCCTTGCATCCCGGGTGCGGAAGTCCCCGCGGTTGAAGCCACGTGTTCCGGAATAGAAAACAAACAAACAACGCCTTCCAGAGGCCGAGGGCGTTGAATTCTGCAGCAACTGGGACCTTTCTGGAAGGATGCTTGGGAGGGAAGGTTCCCATGGTGACGGTTTCTCTGCTCCGTGGCATCCACAGGTGAGAGACAAGGAAGCAGAGAAACGGCCTCTCGGCAGCAACGCCCTCCCTCCTCTCCGAGAAAGAGCAGCAAACACACCCCCCTTTGGACCGGCCTCCTGGCGAAGACGCCGCAGTGAGGGGCCGTTCTGGAGCCCCAGCCGGCACCGGGGCCCTGCCGGTGGGCACACGGCAGCACCGGGTCCGCGTCCCCTCTGTGCTGCTCGCCTAGGCCCCGTCGGCATCTCCGAGGAGGCGGCCTTCGCGGCCCACCGGCCTCCTAGTGTCTTGCTCCTTAAGAAAGAGGAAGACGGCCAGCGATGCCGGAGGCCTCTAGGAACCGTCGGCTGGCTTGGTGTGCAGGGCCGAACTGCCCAGCCTCCGTTCCGTTAGGAGACCCCAGAAGCCACTTTCTTGCTCTTGGGGGTTAACACTGACCCTGGCATCATCCGGGAATGTGCTGAGGAAGCCGCAAGATTCCTTACGATTCTGTTTTCTGACCAGAGAGTAGATGTTTTTGTCTACCTGTGGGGGCTTGGCCCCGAGGGTCCCGAACTTGGACACTCAGCCAGAGTCCTGAGCGCCCTTCGCTTAGAAACCTACATCCCGCGGTTTAAACTTGAAGATGACGCCCAAGTAGACCCAAGCCCTCCACCCGCCGGCCCCGGAAAGCACCTCAGAAAAAGCGAGGCCAGGCTGCGTTTGCCGGGCGCACTCGGGAGTCAGCAAAGAGCTGTTACGTAACTTCTATTTATATCGCCCCTGCTCAGTGTCTGCAGGCAGACGGGAGTTGCTGGGAGGGGATTTAATGAGCTCCCCGCTTCGCTCACCTTCCCGAGCTGGGAGCACTCAGCTTGTTCTCAGAGACGTCAGCAAGGGATCTGGCTGCGGGTGGGCGGCCGGGGGTGGCGCCGGCGCGTTGCCATGGTGTCTCTTGGAGCTCTCGCTCACCCCCTCCCTTCCCGCCCTTCCTCCTTCTCTCCTCTGTTTTTGGATCTGTAAGCGTCCTTGTTCCTCACACCTACTCATGGTCCTGGCACCTGCCACCGGAAGCAGGACGTTCGTCCGTCCCCGTGAAGGGCGTCCCATTGTGCGGCTCTCGGACGGATGTCAGGAGAGTCTCGGCGAGGGTGTGGTTTCCCGCCCTACCCTGGCCCGGCCCACGCCGACTCTCCGCTATTGCACAGCCCCGGACCTGGGGCATCCCGCAGCCCGAGGGGCCGACCGTGGCCTTGACCCAGGAAGGTGCTGTTTGTGTCCCCGCATGTCCCCCTCGGTACCCGTCCCCCAGGCAGGTGATGGCCCATTTAGCGCTTCCTGAACCAGAACCCCACGAAAACAAGGGAATGTGCGTTCCCCACCATTGTTCCCAGAGCTTGGACAACACGTGTCACCTGAAGGCTGGCCGTCAAAATTGCTCAGCCTGGTTTTTTTTCTTTTCTTTTTTTTTTTTCTTTTTCTTTTTTTAAGTAGTGGCTGCTTCCAGCCACTTCTCAACAGGAAGTGGGACTGCCTTTCTGAGAACCAAGGGTGACAGTATCGGGAGGGCCACCCTGCTGGCGGCCAGGGCCCTCCGAGCAGAGCCGCTCGAAAGACACAAGTAGGGAGGCGGTAATGACATGTTCTTAGAAAAGAAAACATGGTTCTTGTGAGGACAGGCTTTAAAAAAACCAAAAATCCCAAAACCCACCCCTGCCTTGCCCAAGAGTTGCGCAATTCTTAATGGCAGAAGCCTGTTCGAACAATCAAAGTCGAGCTGACTTCCCCTTATTAACTCCTGGTAGGCATCTGCGTGAAACGTCCCCAGATTCCAGACCAAGAAGGTAATTTTTTTCCCCTGTGAGCAACGGCAGGGACTTTCCCACTGGAACGCTTCCAGCTGAGCCAGCTCCGCGGTCCAGGCTGTTTTCTCGTGAGACACCGTGGGCCACTCGAGTCCTGCCCCGGGGGTGTTAGGGCACCTTGACACCAGCTCGGATCCCGGTCCCGGCTGCGTGGGCACCTCTCCTCCCCAGGGAGAAACCTGTCCCCCTTCCCCACGGCCCCGTCCCGAGTTCGCGGTGGGAGCGCTGCCGGCTGTCCTGCCTTTTGTACGCGGCTCCTGCGTCTGGGTTTTACCCACGAAGGGGCAGGTGCTGCACCCGTCGGGCACCCAAGCCACTTGTCTCCCTTTAAATTCAGGGCTTTAAAATCGGCTTTGCTGTCGGAGGGGTGTTTGTGCAGCAGCTGCCACGTGGGGTTCGACGAATGTGTTTTATCGGCACCCTCAGCCCGGTGCCTGCAGTCAGCAGGCCAGGGGAGGGAGCCGGGTCCTGACGTGACTTCCTTCCTGCCCCGTAGCTGACACTGCCAGGGGCAGGAGCTCTGAGCTTTCCTGAGATGGAAGCAGGAGGGCCCCGCGGCCACCTGCGCCAGTCTCCCGGTCTCCGGCAGGGCTGAGCCTTCACAACAGGGACTCCTGGTTATTGAGTGAGACTTCAGCTGCCGCAGGTGCAAAGCCTGAGTCGGTTGAAGGTTTTTGGGATTCTCCCAGGGCTAGTGTGCACCCATGGAGAGAGCAGATGTTTAGGGAACACCTACCAGGTGCCTGGCGCAGCTGGACTTGGCTAGGAGGCGGTCAAGGATGAGCCCCGCACAGGCCCTGCCCCCCGGGAGCTCACAGCCCAGCCCGCGAGGTGCGTCCTCCACCAGCTGAGGAGGGAGAGCCCCGCCCCCGACCACAGGTGGTCAGGAAGGCTTCCCTGGGCAGGCACGTTTGCTCCGAGCCCTGACCCTGACGCGGGGGAAGAGGCCGGCTGTGTGAAGGGCGTGCAGACACGGGGTGGGCCTGGCCTGCTGTGCTGCGGGAGCTGGGAGAGGCCACCAGGGTCGGAATGCAGCACCTGGGGGGAGGAAGTGACTGCTGGACACCTGTCACCAGCTGGGAGGCTGCCCTAGGTCACCTCCCTGCCAGCCCCGGGTCAGTGCCACTACAGGGCACCCCGCGCTGGCTCGGGCGCCGTGACTCACGTCGCAGCCGCAGCAGTCCCACGGGTGAGCTGTGCAAGTCCGTCCAGCCACCCATCCGCTGGGCCGTGCGTCGGCTCCTCTCTCACCGCCACGTTCTCGGAGGCCCCCCGTCGGGCCCCGGCCCTGGGGGAAGGGGCTGCAGGGCCGGAGACTGCAAGTCCCGGAGAGCGACCCTCCGGGTCCAGACGGACGTGACCGGGCAGTTGGCTGGACTGGGCAAAGGACTGAGGGGTGGGGGACCCTCGGTCGGGGCGGCTCTCGCTTCGCTTGACAGTTCGTTAGCAGTTGCGCCCGGCAGGCCAGGGCACGTTTATTTTCCTTTGGGTTTTGTGGTCGGGTGGGTCTGTCACGGTTTGCTTGGTGCTGTTTTTCCCACTGAGGGGCTGTATTTGCTCGGAGGCGTCACATCCCTAGAAACAGAACCTAGGATTTTCCCTCCTGTGGGCATCCGTCTGGCCTCTTTGTGGCCCACGACGCCTACCGAGGCTGTCGGCACAGCGGGAGCAAGCTGGCGGGAGGGGGGTGGGCTGTGCGGCCATTTCTCTAGATCTCGGAGTCGCGCCGCAGATCCGGGCTGACGACGCCCCACTGTCCAGCCTGCCCGGGAGGTTCCCCGCAGGCTCTCCGGCTCCGGGTCATCGGCAACATCACGTTTGCCAGCATCATCACGGTGAGGAACCGGACTCTGAGGGCATCAGCTGGGACCTCATGTGCACTGTCTCGGCGGCATGGAGAGGTGGCGGGGAGAGCAGGGAGGCAAGCGGCCGGTGTGAAATGCCCACCAGACCCTGAGCCATGCCACCACCACCCCGCGGCCTCTGGCATGGCGCTCGTCGTCCTTCCCAGAGGGGGACGCCGAGGCTGCCCCCTCATCGGTGGCCTGGCCAAACCGCCTTGTCCCTCAGTCACCCCTGTTTCTCAGCCCCCACCTGTGGCACTGAAGGAGAGAGGGTCTGTCTCTGACCTTGCCACTCTGCACAGACACAGAAAATGGGGTGCCGTTGCGTAGCCCTCATGTCCGCATGTAGCAGGGGCTGAACACGCTGGGAGCCGGGGGACTTCGGAGCAGGAAACGTCGTCGGTGCTGGTGAATGGCCCTCAGGGACACGGGACAGGGGTCAGACCGATGACCAGAGTCCTTGCCCTTTCACTTCCTGTGCCAGTCAGTCACTGACCCCGCAGGCACACGGGGAGCAATAGCACAGGCCCCACTGGGCTCTCGGCCAGGCCCACCTCTGCTGCTGAGGGCTCCACCCCCGCACCGGGCATGCAGGTGCGCAGGGTGTGTCTTGCATGACAGTTTTCCCGCACCTCTTACATCATCCGCCCCACAGGCCTCGTGGTGCAGGTGGGAGCTGGCTGAGAAGGCCTCTGTGGCCCCCATCACAGACGCTACGGCAAGTCTGCGGGCAAGGTGACAACAGGACCTGAGTGCTTTCGCTGAATCGTAAATCAGATCTGGAGGGCACCTTCAGGGGCTGGCGGGTGTCCCCAGCGCATGTGCACGGGCTGAGGTGTCTGTCCCTGCCGGGGCTGTCTACCCAGGCTCCTTTGCGGAGTCCTGCCTTCTCCCGGGAGCCTCACGCACACTCAAGCAGCCCGACCGCCTGCTGGCACATGAGCGAGCTTCCCGAGCAGGCCCCTCCCCTGGCGCCCTGCTGCCCAGGCCAGGGCTGGGCTGGCGTCTGCTCACGTCCCACGGCTCACCTTGGCCTCTCGGGAGGCTCCTTCCCCTCCTGCCTGTGGCTGGAACAGATAGGCAGCTGCCAGGGACCCTCGAGAGAGATGCTGGCCTTGGGCGTCCGCAAGCCGGTTCGGGAATTGAACCCAGAGCACGTGGGGGGTGGTCTGTCGTGCCGCCAGCCTCCCTGAAGTCTGCCGGGTTTTGCTGTGAAATGTTGCTGGAGATACTCCTGCCAACAGTTTACCTACACACTCGGCTTCTCTGTGAGACAACAGCCCTAGACAACTGTGTCAGGAAGCGGCGTCTGTGGGCTGAGGTGTCGACGAAGGCGAGGAACGGTGCTTTCTGATCCACGCGGGGGACCCAGGCTGCCGCCAAATGGGCGGGCTGAGCCGTGGGCCTTGGAGTCGGAGGGGGGGGGCGTGAGGCGGTGGTTCCCACGACACTGCTCACATTTTGCTGCAAAAACCAGCTCACCTTGAACAGCATCGTAAAGGCCCACCGCTTTGGCCTTGACCTTCCTGGGAGCCCGGGGACCAGAGACACCTGAGTGCGCCCCCCCCTAGATCTCCACCCTTGTCACAGGCGAATGGGGTCGGGGTGCGGGTGCCTCCCCGCCCCAGGCTGGGTCCACGTCAGAGCTTGCCCCTGGTCCGCGTGGCCGGTTCCAGCATCTCCACTCCTGCGAGCAGGAAACGGGCTCGGGAGGTGGGTGGGCGGAGCTCCGCAGCGTTCTGGTTAAAACCCTGCAAGATCGCCCTCCTCGGGGCGAGTGACGGTTTCTTCCAGGCAGTTGGACTCCTGATGCCCATTTTATTCACTATTAGACTCTTTTTGTACGTCGTACTTTTCCTGACATCAAGGGTGGTTAAAAATGCTGGAAAAAACAAACAGTTCCCATGAAAGGTTTGGGCCAGTCCCTCCAGGACGAGCTTGCGCCCGGCCTTTGGGGAGCGAAGACTTGGAGAGGTGGAGGGGAAGCTGCTTCTCCCCGTGTCCGACGGAGCCCGTGAGCCCCAGCGGGGTTCGTGAAACCTCCGTCCATCTGTCCGTCCGTCCGTCCTGGCAGTTGTTGGGAAGGCTCCGCAGGCTGTTTTCGCTGGGAGTTCAGAGGCCACCTTGACCTCCCAGCATCAGCTGGATTCTTTAGCGTTGGCTGTTTGGGGACAGGAACTAGACTCCGGTCATCACGTGACACCCGGCACCTGAGTCGACCCGCCTGCTGCGCTTTGAGAGGGGTGGTAAGACACAGCAGGGCACCCTGCATCTGCATGGTGCCGCACGGCCATCCCTGTGTTCTTCCCCCGCAGAGCCCCCCGGCTGGCCCCTCGATGGGTCCCCGGCACCCCGTCCCCTCAATGAGTCCCCGGCTTCCATGGGGTGCCAGCAGGGCCGGCGGGAAGAGTCTCATTTCTCAGATAAGGAGCCCGGGGCACAAGCACAGTTCACGAAACTGCCTGGGATCACAAGGCTGATGAGTGAGGTGCCAAGGCCAAACTTAAGTTCCCAGACGTCCAGGTGCCCAGGCTCCTGCGCCTCCCCACGCACGCTGGATCGCTCCGGTCGAGTCTGTGGCCTTCAGGGATTGCCGTCACTGGGTTCTAAGTGGAGGACTCACGACCTGTGTTGGCCGCTGTGGAACGGTGGCTGTGTTGACAGCATGTGGCCCCAGCCCTGGCAGGTGTGCTGCGAGCAGGAAGGGCTGCAGGAGCCCGCGTTCATGAGTGTGTCCGGGAGGCGAGGCCTGCGCGCGTGTGCCCCCCGCCGCCTGCCATGGGGCTGCACCGGGGGAGGGGGCGTGAAAGGCTGAGCGGTGCTTCGAGCCCCACAGATGCGCGCTCAGGTGACAGGTGCCTGACAGGCCGAGTGGCAGGGAGCCTGGGGGGGTGGGGGGCGGAGGCCTCGGGGACAGAGAAGCCGGTCCCAGGCCACCACCACCGCTTCCCAGCGGAATGACTTGCCCTGTTACTGCGCCTCTTGGGGCCTCCGATTGCTCATCGGTGAAGCGGGGCTAACGACATCACCTCCCTCGGGGGGCGGCCATGAGGAGTGAAGGCGTTAGGGTGTCTGAGGCACCTGGACTGTGCCTGGAGGGTCAGGAGCATTCCGCGACCACTGGTGATTTACAAAGAGAGTGTCCCCGAGAAGTGCGAAAACTCAGGTTGTCACAGCACAGGAAGAGGGCCCTCAGGGAGGACCCGCACCTCGGCAGCCGGTGCCGTCACCACAGACTGTCTGTTCCCTGGTCTCCGGGACTCCCCAGGCCCAGGCTGAGGGGCTGCTGTGCCCGAGGCAGAGTGGGAAGACACGCATCAGGCCCCTTTTGCTCACTCTTGTATCTTCCGTGATGGGCATAGTGCCGGTGAATGGTGGGTGGAGGAGTGGGTGCGTGCGTGGGTGGAGGGGAGGATGGGTGAGAGGGTGGGTGGGTAGGTGGGTGGGTGGGTGAAACAGTAATAACTCTGAAAGAAAACGAAAGGGCAGTGGAGGGCACCGACGACTGGGGCTTGGAGGGCGCAGTGACGCACCGAACGGGAGACCGAGCAGCAGGCGGGGGGGTGACTTGCGCGCTGGCGTCTGGGAGTGGCGGGAGGGGAAGAGACGGAGCCAGGGAGCCCGAGGAACAGCGGGTCCTGGGTGGCGTGCTGGGAACAACCAGGGGGGTGGAGAGCACGAGAGGGAGCAGAGGTCGAGGGGTGCTCCATGGGCGGGGCTGGGCACTGGCCAGAGGAGCACGGGCACTGGCCAGAGGCGGCCGGAAGAAGGGTCGGAGAGGACTGTGGTCGCCTGCTGCCAGTGGAACCGTGGGGGCTCCATGGCGGGGGGGCGGGGGGGGGGAGGTGGTGGCTTCGGGAAGCTGGTGAGATCTCATCTCTTTCTGGGGTTGCAAGCCCAGCGCTGCCTCCCTTCCGAGGGGGAGGGTCGAAACTGGCAGGAGATCCCACTGGGAGAAGCAAGCGCGTAGCTTCCCGCTTTGTCCCCGTCCTCCAGAAGCGGCCGCCTTGTGTTTGTGTGTAAATAACTCGCAGCAGCGCGGGGTTTACAGAGGCGTGGAAAGCGAAGGTGCGTAGGTGAAGTCGGATCTCCATATTGTGTTTTGTGCTCGCAGTCACACCAATCCTGGCAGTGGGGCCAGAAACAAGCGCGCGTGCAAGGGGCGAGCTACCTGTTAGTGTCTGGCGTCTGCGCCTGCGCCCCCTCCCTGCCCTGCAGGGCCTGGTTTGAGATGATCGCCTTTTCCCTGAGGGTTCGGGGCCCCTCCAGCCCCATGTCCTCCCTGCCGGCTCCAAGCTGCTCTGCTCGAACTGTCTCTGTCGCTGGTGGGCGCTACCACTTGCACACTTTAGTCTGGCTCATGGACAAGGCGCCCTGACCGGGCCTGGAGGGAGCCTGTGCGGACAGGGCCCGGCTGACTCCCCTGCAGGGCTTGCCAACAGGACGGCTCTCGGAAGCCCTTACCCAAGTGGTGGCCCTGCAGTGACCCCAAAACGCCTTTCGTTCCCGCCGTCAGTGGAGTCGTGCTGGGGGGAGGCTGCTTTTGCTCCACCGCAATCTGCCCGCTGTCCCTCAGCCCACTTCCCAGGCCTGCTGACTCCGCTCCGGTGAAGACAGCCAACGCCGTTTGCTTTGGCGGCTCCGCGGAAAACCTTGGGCCGTGGGAGCCAGGGAACGACAGCGCGGAATGGTGCCTGGTTGCATCCGAACGCAGGCCGTTGTGGCGGGGGAGGGGTCCTGCGGCCGGCGCTGGGCTCCAGGCAGCCCTGGGGTCTCGGGTGGGAGTCGGCAGCTGTCTGCCACACGCTGAGAGCGCGTGGGTCTCCCTCGCAGCACTCCTTCTTCTGCCGCTTGACGGAGGACAAGAAGTCGGAGAAGTTCTTCAAGGTCTTCTATGACCGGATGAAGGTGGCCCAGCAAGAAATCAAGGCGACGGTGACGGTGAACACCAGTGACTTGGGGAATAAAAAGAAAGACGACGAGCCCGACAGAGACGCCCCGTCGCGGAAGAAAGGTAAGCGTCCCGCCCGCTGCCCTCCCGGCGGCTGGCCTGCGCAGCTGCGGGGGCGGCCCCTCGCGTCCTTCCGTCCTTCCAGACTCCAAACTGCACGCGCACCCGGCTTTGGGGAGCAGAGGAGGAAGCCGTTTGCGGTGCGGTTCCTCCTACGTAACTCCCACCGGCTTTGGAGGCTCTGCGTGCCTAATCGGTGAGCGTGCGGCCTCCAGGCGGCACCGGCAGGAAGTCCGTAAGTAAGCTTTTGCTGCAGGGTTCCATCCAACGTCAGAGGAGGCCGAGGAAGACAGCACGTTGAACGGGCGCACCTGCCTTTCGTAGGCCAGTTCTCCCGTGTCCTCTGCCCTGAGCACGTGTTTGTGACGCTCTTCCTCCGTCCCCCACCACGGAAGGGCAGTAGCACTTGGGTGGGGGTAGGCCTGCCGGCGCCGAGCCGATGGCCTGAGCAGGCCAGTGGCCACTCCGAGGCGAGTTTTTTAAGGGTGTCCCTGGGTTTCTCAGCCGCGGCACACGCAGCCTCGGCACACTGGCGGCTGTTAGCAGCAGATGTGACCTCTGCACAGCAGGTGCCAGCAGCCCACCCCTCCCAGAAATGTCTCCAGATACTGCGCACGGCCCCCCAGGTGGGGCGAGGGTGAACACGGGCCTCGTTGATGACCGCTGGTCTGGAACCGGGGGGAGGGAGGGAGGGAGAAGATGGCCTCCTAGGAGCCAGGTACTGTCTGCAGCACTTGATACGTGTCGCTACATCCGGAACCCCAGTCAACCCTGTAAAACAGATGAAATTGTCCCATTTGACAGATGAGGAAAGGGAGGCGCAGAGGCGATGACTGGTGACTTGTCCTGTTAAAGGCATGCAGCCAGTGGGCAGTGGGGCAAGCAGGTTGACCCCAGCCTTCTGCCGCAGAGGCCGCGGCTGACCCCATAGCACCTGGTTACCTGCCAGGGCTCTCAGAGGGCGCGGTGAGACCCTCCAGGGCTCCCTCGCAGAGCAAGGGGCTCTGGCGGTTGTCACAACCAAACAACCGTTCCTGTTGTCAGTGCTGAGGACCCTCAGGAGCCTTCTCTGGGTGAAGGTCAGCTGTGGTTCCCCATTCCATGGGTGAGGACACCAAGGCCCAGAGCCACAGCTGTGTGGGGTGGGCGGGGGGCAGAGCCGCGAGCAGCCCAGCCGGGCCTGGCTCCATTGTCACCCCGCCCAAGGCCCCAGGGCAGATGGGAGTATGCCTGGCGGATGCAAGGGCCGTGTGTCTGCACATCCCCTCGGCTCTGGTGAGGGGCGCCCCCGAGGACCCGCGGCACTGATATGGCTTCTCACTTGCGTTTCAGCCAAAGAGCCCTCGGCCCACATCACAGAGGAGGTCCGTGAGCAGCTCCTGGAGGCCTCCGCTGCCACCAAGAAGGCCTTCGCCACCTTCCGGAGGGAGGCTGACCCCGACGACCACTACCCGTCCGGGGAGGGCGCCCAGGCCGCAGCGGACAAGCCCAAGGACGAGCTGGAGATGAGCGCGGTCGTCACCATCATGCAGCCCATCCTGCGCTTCCTGCAGCTGCTATGTGAGAACCACAACCGGGACCTGCAGGTGAGGACCCGGCGCAGCTCTCCCTCCGCCCTCCCCACGTCTCCGCCGGGGCGGGGTGGGTCCCTTGCCGTCGCTCACAGCGGGTGCTGCTCCGTGTGCATTTCA
Source organism: Anoura caudifer (assembly GCA_004027475.1). Taxonomy (NCBI): domain Eukaryota; kingdom Metazoa; phylum Chordata; class Mammalia; order Chiroptera; family Phyllostomidae; genus Anoura; species Anoura caudifer. The sequence continues at coordinate 32,682 of PVKU01004981.1, forward strand.
GAGAGAGAGAGAGAGAGAGAGAGAGAGAGAATGTGTGTGTGCGTGTGTGTGTGTGTCTGGGAGCCACCACCGCTCGGCCAAACCGGCACTCAGGTGTAGCTTGGGCAGCCAGGCAGGTAACACGGCAGACTTACAAAACCGGATGCATGGAAAATGCTATGTGTTTGTCAGAGTGCGTGGCTTTCTAGAATTCGACACAAAGCAGAGCTCGACGGTGTTCACTGAACTGATCGCTCCGGACATCCTTTGCTCGGCTTCTTGTGGCTGCTCCAGTGGTAGCCGCGGCCCAGGGCTGCTGGGGACGTCCTGGGTGCAGAGTGTTCTCTGTGGTGATGTGCGTTTTGTAGAAGAGAGGACTGGGGTTCAGAGGCCATGCTCGGCCCGCAGACCTGGGCTGCACCCAGGCAGCCCGACAGCCAAGCCTGTGCGCGCCCTCACGGTGCCCCACCAGCAGAGGTGCCGAGCAGCGCAGCCAGGAGAGCCCCCATCTCAGCCCCTGCGGCTCCCGCAGCGTCTCTAACTTGTCGCCCAGTGACGTGGGTGCCGGTAGCTGACTTACTCCCAGCCGCTGGGCGTCGGGGCCGTTTCCAGGTCTTCCCTGTAGCAGACAGAGTGTGGTGACCGCCCACCGTCCTCAGTGCTGGAGGTCGGTGTGTCCGGGAAGTGCCGTTACCAGGTCAGAGGGTGCCTTCAGTCGGTCTCCAAGAACATTTTTTTGTAGCACCAGTTTTCTCCAGGGAACACGCACCCGCCTTCTATAGCCATGCACAAAAGCGTATTCGCAGTCAACCTGTGCTGCTCTTTGAGAAGCAGTTCACGGGGCCTCCGACGAAAGTCCCCTCTCCCCTGGAGCGGACTCCGCGGCCTAAGGCAGTTGCCTGTGGCTTGCTGTGTTGTGTTGAGGACGTACCTGCTCTCGTGCCCCTTGCTGGCACTGCGAGTTCACCTGGGGGTGCACCCATGGTCTGCACACCTGCACACGCACACGCACGCGCACACACTCTCATGCAGTGCTCTGGCCCCTTCATTAATGACAGAGACGGTCACGCTAGGTGACCCAGGTCCCCGCCGTGCACGGGGCGGCAGCCAGCCCCTCTGTCACAGCGCACTCTGTGACGGACCGTCCCCAGTCCTGGGCGCAGGGCACTTGGCCTTCAGACCATACCTCATCTTTTCTGGAAATGCCTGTGAGCGTCCCACCCGCCGAGAGGGTGGCAGGCGGAGTGGGGAAGAGAAAACCGGGGACTCAAAAAGGCTGCAGGAGCCGACAGTGGGCATTCCCAGAGGAGGCCGCCGCCGCCTCTGCACCCGTGTAAACCACCCCGGGGACCCCGCCACTGCGCTGGTGGGGGCCGACCCTCCCGCTCGGCCTGCTGCTGCCTCTCTGGGTGCAGCCGCCGCGCCCGGGGGCACCGCCCGTCCAAATGGCGGGCGGTGACCGCCCCCTCTTCTCTGCGCCCTGCCCCGGCCCGGCCACAGAACTTCCTCCGGTGCCAGAACAACAAGACCAACTACAACCTGGTGTGCGAGACGCTGCAGTTCCTGGACTGCATCTGCGGCAGCACGACCGGCGGCCTGGGCCTGCTCGGGCTCTACATCAACGAGAAGAACGTGGCCCTCATCAACCAGACCCTGGAGAGCCTGACCGAGTACTGCCAGGGGCCGTGCCACGAGAACCAGGTGCGAACGCACGCGTCCTTCCCGGGCCGGGGGGGCGGGGGGGGGGGGGCAGTGTGTCGCTTTGGCGATGCTGTCACCAGGGACCGGCTCAGAAGTCCCGTGGCACCTGCCGGTGGGTCCCGGGACTTGGCGGGCACCGAGGCCATTTTTCTAGCAGGAAGGAAGGGGCTCCATTGCTCTTTACACCCCGGGACTCGACCTGGTCACACGTGGTGGCAGTGTCCTTCCTCGGCCCGGCGTGGTTTGGTTCGAGTGTCCCACGCTGACCTGACTGGGGATAGATGTTAAAGTTGGGGTTAAGTTCAGAAACCCGGGCTCTGGGTCAAAGGCTATGGCAGGCCCCAAAGCAGCCGCTCAGTGGCAGGAGGTTTGAGCCCACGAAAGAGAAGGCCCGCCACCCATGAGGCAGTGGGCGGTTCAGATCTTAACACCGTGACGGTCAGAGACGAGGAAGACTCATTGTCCCAGCCTTGGCCTCCCATGCAGGGGGTTCTGGGACAGGCCCCCTGGTTTCCTGAGTGGAGTCGTCGCTTCTCCGTGGCCTCTTGTAGGTTCTGTGGCTTTTTGTGTTAGTGCCACCATGAGAAGGGTCTTCACCTCAGATTCCAGCTCCTTCCTGGCGGGAGGGGGCAGGCCGGGGCTCCGGTCCTAACCTGGCAGCCAGGGGAGTAGGGTGTGCTAGGCTCCTTGGGGGACAAGCCCGGGACCCTCCGGCACAGGAGGGGCAGCCCCCACTCTCCGCTGACTGTGACATGAGGCCAGGATTTGGTGGGTCCACCTTCCTCTCCTGGTCCCCCGAGGAGATGGGGTGCCGTCCAAGTGAAGGTGTGGAGGAACCCCAAACTGCAGCAGGTTGTGGGGAAAGCCCCCCCACCCCAGACGTCTGAGCGAGCTTCCTGGGAGCCCCCTGCTGGCTTTGCTGCCAGACAGAGGTGTGCTAAGAGGGCCGTGGGGACTGGGCGTGGCCGCACACGGGGTCGCTGATGCTCACCTGTGTGGGCGGCACAGGAGGCGTTCGCCTTAAGTAAGAGCGTGCCGCCTGCGCCCCGAGCGGCATGGAGAGGACGGAACACAGCCCGGGAAGGGAAACGGGGCTCGGAACCCAGGGTCAGTCACTCGCCGCATTTTTCCTTTAAGAACGAAAGCCGGCCGCGCTGTCTGGGTGAGACGCGGCCAGTTCATCAGCTCCAGCACGCAGGGACTTCCTGCCGCTCACTGTTAATTCTGAAACTAGAGATTTTCGTCTGCCTTTTATTTTTACCATTTTCTCACGGAACATCTGCAGCTCTCCCCTGGAGACGCAGCCGGGAGTGGCCGGCATTGTGTTGAAAGAGCGGGTCGGCCCGCCGGCCCCTGACGTCTGAGCTGTGACTGGTGCGTGTGTGTGTCTGTCTCCCCCCAGAACTGCATAGCCACCCACGAGTCCAACGGCATCGACATCATCACCGCCCTGATCCTCAATGACATCAACCCCCTGGGGAAGAAGAGGATGGACCTCGTGCTGGAGCTGAAGGCAAGTGGGGCCTTGCCGGGGCCGCTCCCGCGCTCGGCCTCAGCATGCGGCGGGCTCCGTGTTGCGGGACTGACTATTAAAAGCAGCCCTTTCAAACCAAAGGCATGGTCTGCCTTGAAAGTTCTGGCAAAAATGCAGAACTCCAGGCTTTGTCTTCCAAATAAGGGACGTGTGACATGTGATAGGAGGCGGCGTTTCACTCTTGGTCATGGGGATGAGCCCTTGTCCCTCCCAGCCAAGGGGTGGACTCCGAGCTGAAGGCCGTGACCCCGACAGCCCCAGGCCGCACGCGATGGCCACGTAGAGCCAAAACCGGTGATTCCCGTGTTTTCAGGGAGCACCTGGTCCTCTGCTGCCCCTGATGTAGCAGAGGTGGCTCATGGATGTCGGTTTAAAGTAGGGAACGTGACCCCAGCGCGGACCACCGGGGCGTGCCGACTCCCCTGGTACCCGCAGAGTTTCGGGGACTGACCACCAGGCAGCAAGGGCTTATTAGCTGCCGGCTTGACAGGCGGCCTCCTGCGTGTTTGAGAAGCTGGCGTGCCGTCCCCGAGGTTGCATTCTCGAGCGAACCCAAACAAGTGGGCCCTCCCTGCCAGGTGGGGGACCCAGAGGCCCTCTAAGGGTTCACACGCTCGGTTCTGAGACTCGAGCTCCCGGCCGTGCTGGTGGCTAAAGTGAGTTTCAAAACGGGCCAGCCTCACCAAGCACGTTTCCTTTGCGACTGTTCCCGTGTTGGGGCGCGTAGAGACGTGTCCTTGGTTGTGCACCGCAGGCAGCGCTGAGCACTCGGTCCCAGAACAGCCGAGCTCCCTGCGTGAACGGCGCCACGGGAAGGAAAGGCCGCAGGGAGGCTGAACGCAGGGGTGGCGGCCGTTTTGTTCCCCTTGGCGTCAAGGACCGGGAGTCCAGGCGAGCCGTTGATTTGGGGGAACGCACCAAGCGGGAACTTTTCCCCGTCTCAGCCCCTCTGGCAGCGTGTGCGGGAGGAGCGCGCGGCCTGACCGCCGCTCACCGGGATGGCGCTGGGGGCAGCCCGAGCTGAACCGAGAGTTCCGTGCGCTCGCTGCCAGCGGTGCGGCGACTTGCCCAGCTAACCCAGTGGTCTGCGGCTTAGTACGGAAACTGCCGCCCCTAGGGAAGCCACCCTTTGATGACGCAGCAACCTGATCGAACTGCCGGGGCCTATGCTGGGGGGTGGGACAGATACGACCCCCTCCCTCCAGCAAGAACTTCAAGTCCTGTGCCCGAGGAGCACACAGGCCATGCCAGGCCCTCAAACCAGGGCACACTGAGTGCACAGGGAGGCCCCATGAGGCTGTATGGGAAGCACGGAAGCCGCCCGGCACCGCCGGGTCCCTCGCGCTGACCGTGTCGGCTGCCCCCCGCATGACGGTAGAGGTTGGAGAGCAGGTTGGAAGGCGGGGAGGAATTACCTGTGCTCCCTGCCTTCTCTGGCCTGCAAGGCTGAGCGACAGCATCTATGGCCACGCCCACCCTGAAGGCACTGTGGGTGTGGACAGCAGGGTCTCCCCAAGCGCCGTCACGCTGTCACCACAAGGGAGCCAGCGGACCCGCGGCACCCACGTTTAAATTTCCACCTTCCGCCGGAACTGCGCCAGCTAATGCCAGGGGGGAACGATGCCCGAACCGGTGCGTCTCTCTCTGATCCACGTCCGGTTCTGCAGATGTGTTTTGGGGAGTGAGGTTGTCCGTCTGGTGTAGGGGGTTCTCATGTGCGGGGCCCTGGCCCTCCCGGGGGGCGCCAGGTCTGTCTCGTGCATCCGGCCACCCCCCCACGCAGCGCTCTCTACTCGCCCCTGCCTCTGTCCCCACCAGAACAACGCTTCCAAGCTCCTGCTGGCCATCATGGAGAGCCGGCACGACAGTGAAAATGCCGAGCGGATCCTCTACAACATGCGGCCCAAGGAGCTGGTGAGTGGGGGGCCGGCCCACCGGGTTCCGTGGTGGCGGAGCAGGGCCGGCTTCTTGGGGCTTCAGGAGTGGTGCCTGAGGGGGAGGTCCGGGGTAGAAAGAGGACATCGGCATCAGGTTCAGGCCCCTGGCTGGGGCCCAGGTGAAGTGCCACCTGGAAGTGGTGCCCGCCCTCAGCCCGGTCACGGTCACACACAGACACCCCCCCGCCACGCTTCCCGCAGACAGTGCAGGGGCGGTCGGGGCCTCGTTCCTGAAAGGAAGAGGATGGTATCACCTAGTGGGGGCAGTGCCCAGCCGGCAGGCCAGCGGCCGCTCCGTGTCTGTCTTCTCCTGCCACTGCCGCCCCTCCCGTCCTGTCTCCGTCCCCAGCTCAGAATTCACGGCTCTTCTCGCTGCCAGAGGTCTGGGCAACAGGACAGTGTTCTGGGGGTGCCGTGTTCTGTGTATCCTGCTAAAGGAACCACAAGCCTGCTTTCTTCCCAGGGGTGAGGCCCGCAGGGGGCTGTGACTCCCAGGTCGGGGGCTGGCGCTGCCGCCGCTGGGGCCAGCCGCCCTCGGACGGCGACATGAGCTGGGGGCGGGACTGGTATTTGGACTCTCGCCCCACGCAGCGAACTGTGACCGGTGGATGTAAACGAGGGCACTGTGCTGCCCATGCCCCGGCGCCCACTCCGGCCCAGGCCGAAGTCCCTCTCCGTCGCCCTTCAAATAAAGCTGCCGGCAAGCCCAGCTCTTTGATCTCGGGGTCAGGCGCATGTCCTCAGAGTTGACGTAACAGCTTATGTAACTGGGCGGGGTGGGGGTGGGGAGGCGGGCACCAGGCCAGGGCTGGTCGCCCCAGAGTCGGGGCGCGTGGCTTCAGAGACCCAACTCCCACGGACCAGGAACAGGCCCCGTTCTGAAGGAGACCCTCCCAGCCCAGGGCCCTGGGAGCCCCCAGTGCCTGGGCCGCCCCAGTGGGTGAGAGACACTGGTCTTGGTGGGGGTGGGGAGGGGGCGTCAAAGGTGAACTTTCTGGAGCGAACCCGGTTCTGAGACCCCACAAAGCAGGGAAGCCCTGATGTCCAGTATGTGTGCACATGTGTGTTTGTGCACATGCAGGTGTGCACGTGTTTGCATGCTCACGTGCACATGGGTGTTCTGGCCCTCACATCCTCTGCGCCGTGTTCGGTCGCCTTTAGAGAGAACCGGTGGGAAGGCAAGGGTCTTGTCTCCAAACCCGCTTCCAGGGCCTGGCCTGGTGTCAGCACTGGGCCTGCCGCAGGCTTGGCCTTGACCATGGGAAGTAGTTTAGAGTCACATCCTGTGTCCTCGCCACAGGCTGAGTGCCTCTGAGTCACCAGGGAGGACGGCTGAGGGCACTGTTCCTGTCCTTCAATGAAGGCGTCCCCTTGAAAGACGCTGGCCAGGCCCCCCATTGTCCCGGCCTGGGCTGGGCACCAGGCAGGGGCTGAGAAGTGAGCAGACCCAGGCCCGCTGCCGGGAGCCTGGCAGGGGGGCAGGGTCGCAGGGGCAGGTGCAGAAAGGCTCTGGGGAGCGTGCTCCCGGGTCCGGGTCAGGCCCGTGTGGCCTGAGGGCTGCACCTGCCTCTCCGCATCCGTGTCCTCGTTCAGAGTGGGTGCACGTCTCTGACAGCCTCCCGCACGGAAGTCCTCTGAAGGCATGTTGGGGTGCCGAGGACAGAGCTTGGCACATGCCAAGGGCTCGGTAGCTGTCCCTTGTCAATGGTGTTCTTTTCACCTGGAGTAGGCGGTGGGGGGTGGGGAGGGGCAGGGGAATCGGAGCCACAGAAGAGTTTCCTCGGCTGCTCCTAAACGCCAGCCGTTTCTCGGCTGCCTGTCCTGCAATGGCCCGGGCAGGCGGTGGGAGAGGCGGCCCAAGGGACGGCAGAGGTGGGGGGTCTGGCTTCCAGCCTTCGTTTGTGCCCTGTTTTATGGTTTGAGGTCACTTTCGTAGCCAGCATCCCCTTCGAAATTCTAGGCGTGAACCAGCCAGGGACCGTCCCCCGGTCTAGGAAGAGTGTGCACATCCACCTCTCGCGTCCAGGAGGCTGATGGGTGGCAGCTGCCCGTGGCTGTGTTGGCAAGGGGCCCCGAGGCTCTGCCCACGCCGATGGGAAGGGGCTGGGCGTGGCGAGCGCGTCCGACCCAGGAGGGGAGGCCACGGCAGGTGCCAGTCCATGCAGGTCTGCCCTGACGCCGGGGCTTGGTGTGCGTGGTCCCCCCGCAGGTGGAGGTGATCAAGAAGGCCTACCTGCAGGGGGGGGCGGAGGCAGAGGGCAGCGAGAGTGACGAGGAGGATGGCGGGAACGGCGAGGACGGGGCCGCCTCCCCCCGGAACGTGGGGCACAACATCTACATCCTCGCCCACCAGGTACCGGCCGGCCCGGCCCGCCAGGCGCACGCCACCCCCTGCTCCCCCCCACACACACACACACACACACACACTTCTCCTTTTGGGCTGCACCCGGGGCTGGTCTGTGTCCACGACAGGGCTCCCCGGTGCCAGGGGCAGCCTGGTCAGGGTGCCGAGTTGGGGGCGCTTCTGTTTTCCCACCCTTCTGGGATCACATCCCTGGAAATCCCCTGCCCCCGAGAGCATCCCCACTGGGCAGCGGCACACGGGGTGGGGGCTGCGTCTGGAGACCGTGGAGGGAGCCCTGGGCGTGCCATGAATGTCGATGAGTGAGTCTGACCCACCTGAAGAGGTCAGCCTCGCTGACTGGCCTCCCGCCCGCAGACGTCTGTGGGAACTGACTTATCACTGTGACTGCCTTTGGAGGGTGTGGTGACCTTTGAACCTTGGCACCAGAAGGCCCTGTTGCATAACCCTCTCCCCAAGTGACTGGGCTCTGAGGTCACTTCCTCTTTCTGGAGGTCACTGTGCCTTCGCCAAAGGTGGGGGGGTGGCAGGCGGGAGTGGCAGCCTGCAGCTCTGCTGTGGGTGGGGTCTCCTGTCCCCTGCAGGCCCAGGAGGTACATCCAAAATGACGGCGGGGTGAGCTGAGGTTGCTGGGCCCTGCCACCACACCACGGCCGAAGGCCAGCAGTCTCCTGCCCTTGGCGCCTTCACTGGCCACCAAGAGGGCGCCTGTGCCCTCTGAATGGAGGGCCAGGGCTACACGGAGACCCCGTCTCCCTGCCACCGGCTAACCGTGTCCAGGACAGCTCCACCTCACGGGGGTGCGAGCTCTCCACGCTGCTCTGCAGGCTCCGGAACACCTGCTGCCCAGAGCGCTCCGTGCGGGAGGCAGCAGGCCCCTGTGCCCCGCAGCCCACCTCGGCTGCGATGCACTCTCGGTGCCGGGGGTGCGCCCTGCCGCACGGGACGTGGCCCTGACCGGTGCACTGTGTTCCAGCTGGCGCGGCACAACAAGGAGCTACAGAGCATGCTGAAGCCTGGAGGCCAGACGGACGGCGACGAGGCTCTGGAGTTCTACGCCAAGCACACGGCCCAGATCGAGGTAACGCGGGGCTCGCCGGGCCTCGCCTGCACAGCCAGGCATGTCTGTCCATCTGCGCCCTGCTGTGCACCAGCCCCACACTCACTGCCGAGCGAGTGTCCGGGGAAGGCGAGGCCGCCCTGGCTCTTGCTGCAGGCCTCGAGAGCAGGGGCCGCTGAGCAGGCGCTCTCTGCGAGCCCTGGCCAGGCCGCGGGGACGAGAGGACACATTACACGGAAGTCCAGCAGAGGGACCCAGGGGAGAGCGTGGTCAGGAAGGCGGCCTGTGCTGAAGAAACGACACCCAAGCCCAGACCCAAAGGAAAATGAGGCTCAGACGGGCAGGCACTGGAAGGAATAGCTTTTCAGCTGGGCCAGGCCGTGCCGTGGTGGCCGGGGGAAGCCCCCACGTGGGGAGTGCGAGGTGGGGTGAGGAGCTGGAGTTGAGGGAGCCGGGGCGTCAGAAAGGAAGGGCAGCAGGCAGCTCCCCCAGAGTCCAGCCCGCGTCCCCGAGACGTGCGGGCTCTGCCCCGACAGCCCTACGCAGGAGCGACGGCAAGACCTGCCTTCGCGGCACGCACTCCTCCCGCCTCCCTGGCCCTCCGGGAGCTGAGCAGGCTCCGGGCCACGGAGCAGACAGGGGACTTGGGAACACGAGCAGAGTGGTGGTGTCACTTGGGGCTGTCAGAGGCGGGGCTGGAGTTCTAACCCAGGCCTGGCAGACGCCAGGGCGTTGGGTCCATGTGGGGTCACTGAGGGTCAGGGCAATGGGCCTCTGTGCGCAGGCTCTAGGCAGGAAGGGTGGACAGGCCTTGCCGGTTAAGAGGGGTGGACAAGGTCACCCTTAGGGGCAGGAGAAGGACTAGAGCATGTTCTCCTGACTCCCGTTCACAGATCTTCCCTCCCCCCATAATCCCCCCCAAAACTGTGAGTAGATGATAAGCTGAAGAGAAACAGCCTGGCATCGCGTCCCTAGCTCCGCAGACCTGCCCTTGGCCAGCCCCCTAGCTCTTCTACTTCCCGAGGACATTCTCTGGGCACCGGAGACCACTGTAACCCGGGGGCTTTCCTTGCAGACCCGGGGCTGGGCAGCCCTGGGAGTGGGACTCCGTTCTTGCCAGGAGGCCTCTTTGCGTCCTGCCCGGAGCCTCCTGACCCCAGAGGTGCTTCTGAGCTCACAGCCACCACTGTGAGGAGGGGCTGGTCCAGAGCCCGCCCGGCTGCGCGGAGCCAGCAGGCTCTCAACAGCAGGGGGCTGCAGGCCGCCCCTGCACCTGTCACCTGGGAGCCGGGTGACGGGCAGGCGCTGGCCCCCAGCCCCACACTGCACCTCCAGGTCCGTGAGGGTGGCTCGGGGGCCGGTCGGTGGGAGAGTGGGGCTCCCGTAGCCTGTTCTCCAGCTGGACCTGGGAGCCGTCTCCCAGGATCTGCAGAGCCCGCGCTGTGGGAACCTGCCTCACCGCTGAGCATCCCACGACGGCCTGACTGGCTGCAGCAGGGAGAGCAGGACCCAGATCTTCTCATGCAGGGGTGGCCCGGGGCCCCCGACCTCCCCAGGCCCTGTGGGGGACGAATGGAGACAGGCCGTGCCATGTTGTGCTGTGCCCTGGCCCCCTTTTGAAACCCTCCCTCCGTGCCTGGGACTCAGCACAGTGTCTTGGAGTTGGAGCAGGCCTCCCCGCGCTTCCTGCTCTCTGGGGGCTGAGCCAGTCGGGGGGCCGTGTGGGGCGTCCCCCTGGGGCCCAGCCGGGTCAGTGCAAGGGACAGTGAGTGCTGCCCCGGCGTTTACCAGGCTTGCCAGTCCCTGCTTCGTACATTTCAAATGCTGTGTCTGGTGAGAGGCAGACGTCACTGCAGCTGGATAATCCAAAGGTGGCTTTGAACGGTTCTTGCGTAGGGCAAATAACCCAGTTGTGCCTCCTGAGAAAGGGTCCCAGGTGGGTGTGCACCACAGGCCAGCCCAGCACTGTCCCACCAGACAGCCACCAGCCAGGTGACGCTGTTCACGTTCAAACACAGGAAAACTGAGCACTCAGTCCCGCGGTTGCTGGAGCCGCATGTGCCAGTGCCCAGGGGCCACATGGGGCAGGGGTCGGTGCCTGTGGACGGGACAGACATGCAGACACAGCCGCGTCACCACTGCAGGTTCCTGTGGGGCAGCCCTGGCCCAAAGCCCGAGCCTCGGTCTCAGTTGCTCTGGTGGGTTAGTCGCAGGGACCCAGGGGCCAGGTCTGAGGTCAGAAAAATACCCGTGCAAAACCGGTTTGCAGACCCTACCAGGCACAGCCCGGTCTGGGGTTTACACCCTCAGAGAAGCCTCGAGAAAGGTCTGTATCACACTCCGTCTTGGACACGGAGCCTGTGGCCAGGGTCCCGCGTGGAAGGGGCCGGAAGGTGACGCGTGCGCTCGCCCACTCCCCCAGATTGTCCGGCTCGACCGAACCATGGAGCAGATCGTCTTCCCGGTGCCCAGTATCTGCGAGTTCCTGACGCAGGAGTCCAAGCTGCGCATCTACTACACCACGGAGCGGGACGAGCAGGGCAGCAAGATCAACGACTTCTTTCTGCGCTCCGAGGACCTCTTCAACGAGATGAACTGGCAGAAGAAGCTCCGAGGTGGGCCCGCAGCGCCGGCACAGCCCCGCGGGGGCCCCCAGGCCAGGGCGGGCGGTGGGCGGCGGGGGCCGGGATCTCCACGTGGAAGCGGAGCAGGTGTGGTTGGAGACACCGCCCGCCTCTGGGCACCCGGCAGTCCCAGCTGCCCCTCAGGGTCCCCACTGCCAACAGGCCCCTCCCTGGAACGTAAGCTGTTCTGAGACAAAGACTAAATGAGGTATCAGCTACATGTAATACCCACCTGCCCACCCACCCGGTGGTCTTCACCCCCGCTTTGCAGATGAAGGTCTGGGGGAGGTTAAGTCGCCTGCCTGGGGACCACGCAGCCCCGTGGGTGGAAGCTTGCTTCTACGCCCATCAGGGTGAAACTTCAGTTCTCACGAGGCTTGTGCTTGTCTGGACACTCGAACTCCAGGTGTCCCGTCCCTGAGGCGTCTCATCCCCGCCCTCAGGTGGTGTCTTCAGCCTGGTGTAGGAACAAGCCTCCACCCGCGGCTGTGTGGCCCTGGGCAGGCAACTTAGCCTCCCCCAGACCCTCACCTGCAAAGTGGGGGTGAAGACCACCAGGTGAATACCACCACGTATTACGTGCAGCTGGTACCTCGTTCAGTCTTTGTTTCAAAACAGCTTGTTTCAGCGAGGCTCAAATTCAGTTGTCGCAGTCAGTGAAAAGATTTTAACTCGCTTCGAAGCTACCTGCTGCGAAGCGGAAAGTTGAAGATGATAACGGAATTGATTTGCGCATCGAGGGAAGGGAGAGATGCGTGTGCTTCCCCTCAGGAGGTATTTCTCTGGTAGAAAGTCTGCAGAGGACATTTCCTCACCTCTCGGGAGGCTGCTGCAGGCCGTCCTGAACAGGTCCCAGAATTGTGGGGGCTTGTCTCCGTGGGCAGGCGCGGACACGCCAAGGCCTGAGGCCATAGCAGTTTGGGGCTGTCTCCTGCAAGGGTTAAAAGGCACAGAAAGTAGGCCTTCCAGACACCCTCTTCCTTGTTCTACCCACACACACAGACTTACAACACACACATTCACACTCTCAGTGCCCATGCATGTGTGCTCTTGCACACTCACAATGCACATGCATACTCAGGTGCACACACAACACACGTACACACCCTTACACAGCAGTGCGCACATGCATGCTCTCTCAGGCACTTACAATGCACACACACCTGCCCTGACACCTCCTGAAGACCCCCCCCCCAGGGAAGTGGACACCACAGGTGATGGAGGCCGAGTCACGCACACCGGCCCTGGCTGCCAGCGCCTCTCCCTCCTGTCCTCACGTCCCTGCCCCCCTCCTGCCCGAACAGCCAGGGGGCGCTCCTCGCCTCCACGTCCTTCGTGGCATCCCATCTGCTAAGGCCCTTTTGCCGCTGGGGTGACGTCGTCGCGGGTTCCGGTGGTTAGAGTGCGGCCACGTCGGGGCCGTTACTCCACCCACCGCTGAATGCGCCCGCTCCATTCCACGGCTGCGTTGGCAGTCCCCCGAAGCTCAGTGCCTGAAACAGTTAACACTGACATCCCCCAGTGTCGAGGGGCCGGGAGTCAGGGCCTCTCGGCAGCCAGGGCCCCACCCTCGAGGTTGGGCCTGGGCCGGGAGGACCGGCTGCTCTGCCTGCTCACATGACTGTGGGTACACGGCCTCTTCAGGGCCACTTGAGTCCCCTCACAGCGTGGCAGCAGTGTCCTCCGAGGAAATGGCTGGTGAAGGCGTGTGCAGGGAACCAGCGCCAGGCTGGGGTGCCAGGCAGAGTACGTGGGGGAGGGATGGGGCAGGGTCAGGAAAGGCAGTGGGGACGGGCTTCCCTGGGCCCCGGGAGACAGCGGGCAGGGCACGTGCCTTCTGCTGTCCAAGGGCCTCCTCTTCCCGGGATAGACACCCCATGGATTTGGAGGACTGGGCATCCGCTTGTGGTTGAAGTGGTGCTACCACTTAAGACAGGGGAACTGTGTGCCTAGCAGAAGGCCCTTTATCACAGCGGATCCAAGCAGCCCGCCGGGGCTCCCCTGTCTGCCAGCGAGAGGTCCCCCAAAGGTGGCGTTGACCCCCCAACTATCTCTGAGCTTTGCCGTTTCCTTTTCCTCCTTCAACGTCTTCTCTCAGGCTTCCCCCACGTGCCCGCCGTGGGGAGGAGAGCGCAGCCCCCCACCCAGCCACCCCTGCCGCCGTCTCTTCTCTCTGCCGCCTTCCCATTTGCAGCCAGGGAGCTGTGTGGACGTGGCAGCTGGGCCAACTCTGAGCGCCGCCTGTCCCCCTCCACCAGTGCCCACGCTTCTCAAAGGCTCATTGAACTCTCGGGCCTCTCTGGGCCCCGGGGGGAACTAAGGACTCAGTGTGAACTCTGGACACCCTCAGATTCCCCACCCGAGGGCGCCGACCGGAGCAGGCGGGTTTTCCGTGCTCCCCCTTTCTCTTCTCTTCCTTGTCCCCAAAGACACTCTCTGTCCCAGTAAGTTCTCTGAGCAGAAATAAGCCAGTCTGATGTCCTGGGGAGCCTGTGAGTCACCTTCAAACTTGCGGTGGTTGTCACTGTTGTGGTGGCAACTGGAACAAAGGTGCCCTGTCTGGCCAAGCGGGGGCGACGGGGACGGGGGGCGGGGAGGGCTCGGGCTCTGCCTGGCAGGCAGTACGGGGACCCTCACGCGGCCCTTGATGTCCCCCCAGCCCAGCCCGTCCTGTACTGGTGTGCCCGCAACATGTCCTTCTGGGGCAGCATCTCGTTCAACCTGGCCGTCCTGATGAACCTGCTCGTGGCGTTCTTCTACCCGTTCAGCGGAGTCCGCGGAGGTACCTGTCTTCAGATCCGGGGGCGGGGGTGGGGGGGTGGCGCTGGCACCACCATGGCTGTGACCTCGGGACCCGCTCAGACAAGATGAGGTGGTAGCTTTTCCCACAGGCTTGGCCTTCGGTCAAGCTTAAAATAATGCACACTTTCTGTCCGTATTTACTGACCCAGAAAGGAAGGAGCTACACGTGGTTAAACCCAGAAGAACTCGTAGCCGCCTCCCTGCACACACTGGGAACGAGCCTCAGAGGAGTGGGGACACCGACCAGAGTCCCACGGCCGGGGGTGCCGGGGGGGGGCGCCGAGCTGGGCATGTGCTCTGCTGCTCAGACCGGACCGGTGGGTTTTTCCCACACCACACTTCTGGGGTTGATTTCAGAGCAAAGAATCTGTAAGAAATCTCTGGAATTTTCTTGTGTGGGAGGCAGGGCTTGAATGACAGGGCACACATGGCATGGCTCGTCCGTGGGCATTCGGTCTTGATAGCTACGTGCCGTTGCTCATGCAGCCGACACTCGGGTTCTGGGGGCGGTGCCGCCTCGGGGCGGTCCACAGTTTCCTCTCCGACGCCCACAATCACCTCTGCGGGGGGGGGGGGGGCACTTTTCAGCTCAGAGTTTCATCAGAGCTTCTCGGCAGAGCAGCTCACATAAACCTGTGTGGCAGCCGCCGGGAGCCACCTCGTGTGAAACGTGCGAGCAAGGGCCCCAAGTGAGACACGCCCGGTTCTCAGCAGGAAGGTGCCCGGCTGAGCGGTGGGGCCTGGTGGCGCAGGCGTGTCCACGCACTAAAGCGCGCACCCACGTAGCCACGGAACGTTTAAGGGCCGATTGGAGAGTGAGGACGAGTCGTGGGATGCTCCCACCTCTCACCGGCCCACGTGCGAGTTAACTGTGCCCTTGGCCTTCAGTTACGTGGAAGCTCTGGTTAAGTGATGATTTTTTCCCCAAAGCACCATGTAAACCCAGGTCCAGGGGGAGGTTTCCCTTTAAATGCCGTGTCAGGAATCCTTGATGCCATGGCCACAGCGCTCGGCGGGCCCTCGGGGCTGCCAGGCTTTGTCCAAGGGGATGTCTGTCTGTCCAGTTCCGTGCGCAGTCAGCAGGGGCAAGAGGAACAGTGGCCGGAGGTGACAGAACACAGGCCTCCATTCACCCCAGGGCGTCGTCACGGGCCTCCCGGCGCCACCTTCGGCCGTGACTTGGATGCGTTTGCATTTATCCCATTTTTTCCAAATACACAGGGTCCGGCACAAATAACGCTCCTTTTGCTGCATAAAAGTCGTTTATTACAAAATCATGAGCACGTCGTTCTGTAACATCACAGTGCCACACTCGAGCACCCTACGGCATTCTAGGTGAACGGTTCACGTAGCTGTCCATCTCGTGCAGGACATTCACATGCCCCTCCAGCCAGCCACACTCCGTGGCCTCCCTTCTGCCGGGCCCTGTGCCGAGGGCCGGCTTGCCCTGTCTGTCCTGACTGTTTCTTCCCTGGTCGCTGGGGCTTGTGTCCAGGGACAGGTCGACAGCTCCCCGCCCCCTTGGCGACAGCCCTGGTCTGTCGGACACCTGCACTTAGGGAGGCTGGATGCAGTGCCCAGACCTGGCCCTGCTGAATTCCGGGAAAACGGTTGCTGCCCCTCAGGGTCTCGGGGCGTCCTCTGCCTGCTGCCCATCCACGCTCGAGACCCGCTCAGTGAGGGGACGGTGAAAGGTCCCTCCCGCCCTGCGGCGGTGGCCCGCCTGTGACGTGAGCTCTGGCTGCTCCGTAGGAGGCCAGGCTTCCGGTGTGGGCAGCAGGGGCCTTAGAAGTCCGTGTGGGGGGCTGCCCGGGAAGCACAGACCTCCCGGGAGAGAGGGGGTTGAGCTGACCAAAGGACGTCCTCGCTGTTGTGGCGCGGTGACCGAGGTCGCCTCCAACTCGGCAGCCCCCTCCCAGGGGGTTGGATGGTTCCCCCTGTGAGGCGTTGCAGGGCCTCTTCGTACGCACCCCTAACCTCCGTAGGGAGCGGGGTCGTGGTTGCCAACCTGGAAGTATGTCTTTGAGGGCAGTGTTCGTTCTTGCGGAACCCTAAAACCGGGGTTTCCAAAGTGCCCCTTCTGAAGGTGTGTCGCGACCTCGTTCGGTGTGCCGATCGCACCCTGGGGCTTGCCGGGCCTGCGGCTGCCGGCCCCACCGGTGGCCTCGAAAGCCCCTTTGAGAGGTGTCAGTGCCCTTTGTTTCCGGGCCGACGGGTCGGGCCGCCTCCCAAAGCGTGAAGCCGGGGCCGCTCTAGTCCCCATGAGCAGGCTCTACCGGTAAAGCAGCTCCAGCGCCCTTCGCGGACGTCCCTGCCGTTGAAACGTCCAGGTGGGCGCACAAGCAGGAGGGCCGGTGTAACTCGCCGCCAGGGTGCCCATCTGCCCGGCCATAGCGGTGACCGGCGTTTCCCCGTCTGCTTCGTCTGACCTCCTCCTGCTTTCGGAAACTCAGCTCAGTTC
Source organism: Anoura caudifer (assembly GCA_004027475.1). Classification (NCBI taxonomy): domain Eukaryota; kingdom Metazoa; phylum Chordata; class Mammalia; order Chiroptera; family Phyllostomidae; genus Anoura; species Anoura caudifer. Next base: position 49,142 of record PVKU01004981.1, read on the forward strand.
CAAGCTGAGACATCTTGTTGTTTTCCCCACAAGTGCTTCCGAGGGCGCCTCCACCTCACAAGGGTGTTTTAGAATACACGCCTTCGCCGTGCCATGGTCATACCTCACAACGCTCACGGCAGACCCTGTGCCAGCCGGTTCGTTCCCTCGTGTCTCCGGCTGCCTCAAAGGTGTCCTTCTGCGTGGGGGGTTGGCAGCACCAGCGTTGAACACCACGGCTGCAGGGGGAGGCAGCAGGTTTAGCTACTGGCCCCTCCAGGCTTTGGGTGCGTGTGTTTCAGGGGTCACAGTTATTGTATTGGGCTCCTAAGAGGCCATTTAAGATGGTGATTAAGCACTTGAGAAAGTAAAAGGCACACCACAGATGGGAAGGAAGTATTTACGGAACAAGTGTCCGACAAGAGGCGTATAGACACCCAGACCACAGAGAGAATTCTTACAACCCGATAATGAGCAGGCCGCCCAGCTAAAATACCAGGTGAAGGATTTGATCAGACGCTTCACAAAAGACGTGCAACCATCCAGCACACCCGTGACAAGATCGTCAACGTCACTCGTTATCAGGGAGGCGCCGGTGCCCACCACGGCAACATGCCGACCCGTTCACGGGGCGACCGTTGGAGAGACTGACCACACCAAGCCCTGGTGAGGACAGGAAGCGAGCGGGGGGCAGGAGCAGCAGTCACCGTGGGGGGTGGGATGGTTCCATGTCCCGTAAAACTGGGCGTGCGCCCAGGATTCAAAACCCAGCTTCCACGTAGTTGCCGAGAGAGAGGAAAATACGTGTCCACGCCGAGATCGGCACTTGCGTGCTCCCAGTTGCCTTTTTTGTTATGACCCGAAATTGGAAGCAAGCCAAACATCCCTCCGTTCCTCGCCGCGTGGATAAATACGGATTATGCGTCCTGTTGAGTAGTTCTCAGCAATCGAAAGAACAAAATGTTCGCGCGCACGATAACCTGAAGGAATCTTAAAGCATGGCTTAGAGACAGGATTCGGAAAGCGTACCCCACTGATAACTTTCTCCATCTTTATGGAATTCTGGACGCTGCACAGCCACAGCGACAGGAAGTGGCCGGCGGCCGCCTTGTCGGGGGCGGAATGGGGCGAGTCACCAGCTGAGGGGGCACCAGGAGGCCTTTTCCATGACAGAAGCGTTCTGCGTCCCGCTTGTGTGGGGGAATCCGTGACCATGGAAACTGCCCGGATTCATCGAATTGCACCCAAGTGGACGGATTTTGCTTTTGGTTGTTCTTACACGGTGGTGAAGGGCTGAGGACTTCCCAGGCTGTGTCACTTCAGGCAGGATCTGCCACCCGAGACTCGGCTTTCTCCTGAGCAAGGATTTTCAGCCTTTTTCATCTCATGGCACGCATAACCTAACGACTACAATTCTGTGGCAGGCAAAATATATATAATGTTGCCAATACAAGGGGGGAAAAAGCAGAATTTTGATTCGTGCACATCAGACCAGGGGGCTGTGGTGTTGGCTGATGCCCTTTTTGTCCTTGGCCGTCTAAGGGAAAAGAGGTCCGTGACCCCGACTCAGCAGTCGGGTGTGGCGTGGTTTACAAATTCTGGCCGCCTGCCGGTTGAAAATCTCTGTCCTTGAGTAAAATGGCAGTCATCGGACCAACCGCACAGGGTGGCAGAGGGGGTCAGACGGGGGCCATCAACACGAAGGGCCTACACGCCACGGTGCCATTGCCGCGAGCCCAGGGGTGGCGCCAGGGCCTCAGTGCCTGCTTCCTGATGTCCGCAGAGCTGCCCCTCTCCACACCCATTTCTGGTCGGGGTGCCCCAGGCAGCGGACGGAGGCCAGGGGAGAGAGGAGCGGCTGGGCTTGGGGTGCCGGGTGCAGGGACACAGCGGGTCCCCCGGGCGTGCCTCCCCGGACCGGCAGCCAGCGGGCTCGGAAGGAGCTGTCACCCGAGGCTGGGCATTGGGGGGAGAGACACTCCTTTATGTAAGTGGCCTTAATCACCGCGCGCTGCTTGTTTACATCCGAAGGAGACTGGAGAAGTGACGGCATCTGAAATATGGGAGGTTTTTAATGAGCGCTTTACAGAACTGTATTTTTAGCCACATCGGCTCATGTTATATAACTGAGCCGTCCCGCAGGGCGCCCTAAATAGAACTCGCCGCAGCAAGGGATGACGAAGCCCAGGACGGCTCTCGCTGCGAGGGCACCCTGACCAGAGGATGGGCGGCCACGCGGAAGTTGCCTCCACCCCCCACGCCGTCCCCCACCCCCGCGGGAACCTGGTCCAGGCGGGGGCCTGCGCTTCTCCTTTCATGCTCTTAACGGACGTCAGAAGTTCAGGCTCCGGTCCGCCTTCCCTGAGAGTGACGTGGGGCACACGTCTGGGTTTCTCGTGTGATGGGTGCTGGGTGAGCACAGGGAGAAGTGTCGTGTACGGGTGTGCAGGGGACAGGGAGGACTAAGAGAAGGAAGGAGCCCTGGGCACATAAGGGAGTAGGAAGGCTTCCCAGAAGAGGGGACAACTGAGCTCATACTGAAGGTGACCAGGTGTGCAGGTTTGCAGATGAGCACACAGAGGTGGCCGGTTACATCCGGGGCAGAGAACTGGGGACCAGTAAGGCCGGAAAGGCAACTGAGGAAAATGCGGTTAAGCCTCTGCCGGTCTGTCCCCCGGGCGCGCCGGGGGCTCCGCCCCATAACACCGCCTTGTCTCCGCAGGGACCCTGGAGCCGCACTGGTCTGGGCTGCTGTGGACGGCCCTGCTTGTCTCCCTGGCCATCGTCATCGCGCTGCCCAAGCCCCACGGCATCCGGGCCTTCATCGCGTCCACCATCCTCCGGCTGATCTTCTCCGTTGGGCTGCAGCCCACGCTGTTTCTCCTGGGAGCCTTCAACGTAAGCGCGCCACCTCCGGAGCCACGCTTCTGTCGCGGCGTGCGTGGCAGGGAGCGCCTTCCCCTCTGGCCCCCAGAACCTTGGCCTGTGCTTACGGTGCAGCAGAGTCTTGTGCGGGTCTCCCGTTGAAAGAGCAGAGCAGTCGGAACCGCGGGCAGGCCTGGCAGGGCACTGTTCGGGGGCGTGGCCGGCCGCCTCCTCACGGGACAGCCCCCTCGGAAGTGCGGCAGAAAGAGCCGAGCGGCTGAGTTGTAAATCGGTGTTGCCAGTCTGGCCGCAAGTTTGCTAGGACCAGAGATTCTGGCCAGTAAGCGTAGTGACCAAGTAGGAACACCGCGCCCGGTTCTGTGAGGCCACACGGCACAGGAGAGGCGAGAGGAGTGTCCACACGGAGACGGAGCAGGGAGCGAGCGTGGGAGGGACTCGGTGACTTCAGAGTCGGGGGATGCTGGGAATTGCTATTGCAATACAGTTGAGGACAGAAGCCAAGTGCATGATGGGAGAATCCTTAGGGAGTGGAGGCGGCTGATGGGTGATAAGAGCTGTACTGCGGAGGCTTCGAGCGAAAGGAAGGCCATGCGGCCTGAGAGGCCCTGCCTTCTAGAGGTTTCCGCCCTGAGCGTGCCTGGACGCTGAGGTCACTTACGAAACTGGGAGGAATGTTGCAACCTAAGGTTGGTTCAGCGCAGCAGCAAATGTCCCCAGAGAGTGTTCGGATGGCAAAGGCGGTTAGGACCCCGGGAGAGAAGAGCCCCCTTCAGTTGACAGTCTCCGGCCAGGAGGCAGAGGTTGTGTCCTAAGGAACGGAAGGGCGTGGGGACATGCGGGACCTGGTCTGCACCGCAACCCGGCACGTGGCTTTCCCGTCAGCGTTCCCGTGGCGTGTTCCCAGTGACCCTTCTTAGGAGGGAGGGGTCCGTGCCCGGGCGGGAAACGCTGGGAAGGCTTTTCCGGCAGAGTTCCTCGGACTGTCACGTGCTGGCGTGGGCCACGCGTCTTGGAGAAAGGGCAGCGGTGCGGCTGTGGTCCCTGAACCGATCCGCCCACGCTGCTTCCGAAGCGTCACTTGGCGCCAGTGCTACAGGCTGGGACAGCGTCTTCCCGGCAGTGGGAAGTGGGTCGCGGCACGTGTGAGGGAGCACTCCGGAGAAAGTTCCTCTGATTCAGCGGCAGGGGCTGGAGGCGGGGGACCGCGGGCTCTGGTAGCCCTTTAGTCAAGGTGTGACAGCGACGAGCCTGCGGAAGGTGCGTGTGTCAGAGTGCAAAGGCGATAGTGACATGAGGCCAGTGTGCAGGCTGGGCCTCGCACCCGAGGCAGCGTGGGGCCTGGTCAGGTCCTCTCCTCTGGGTGCAGGACGTGTCGCTGCCTTGACCAGGGGAGGAAGGGGGCACCTGCTCGCCCAGATTTCCGTCACTGGTGACTGGGAGAGAAATACACCTGCAGGAACAAAGTCACGCAAAGACTTTGTTTTCAGGGCAGAAACACACTTGGGTTGGTTTTGGGGGCCGGAGGTGACAAGACAAGCTGTTGCGTTGGCTGCGGCCTTTGGAGGCGTATGAGCAGAGTGACAAGGAGGTGCTGGTGCTGGAGGAGGGGATACAGGTGTCGCCAGCAGTGAGACGGAGCTACAGAAGGAAGTGCAATGCCTGGCAGGGCAGGGTGCGGGCTCGGGGCAGGCGCCCTCCGGACACTCGGGGCCGAGAGCCAGAGCTGGGACCCGCCAGGCAGGGCCCCTGGGAAGCGGGTACAGACGGAGTCAGGAACAGGCTGGTGCGGACAGGGCGACCACCAGGGCACAGGTGCCCCGAGGCGAGGGGCCCAGGGGAGCGGCTGCTCTGTTCTGGAGGCAGCAGGCACCTGGCACGTCCGAGGCCCCGCACGGTCAGCCGGAGCACGGCCTTTTTGCACTTTTCCCTGAAACTGTATCAGTGAGGTTCATCTGGAGCCAGCACCCCACCACCCTGCAGGAGACCCTACTCGTGTGACTGTCAGAGAGGACACCACTGGCAGACTGAACGTGCACCTGTCGGCACAAGCCGGGTGTGCCCTCCGAGCTTGGCTTCCTTGCAGCTCTGATGGAGAGCTGCTCACTTACCTGGCAGGTGTCTGCCTGCGCCTCCGGGGCCCAGCAGCCGGGGTGGCCCAGGGAGTCTCGCCAAGGGCCACCCAAGACCTTCCTCTCCAGCCTCCTCCCGAGTCCAATGTTCCTGTCAGCACGTTGCTAGAGATGGACTTGGAGGTGCGGGGTTTCTACCCAGGGTGGAACTGTGTCGCACAGTAGGCCTGCCTTCAGCAGCCGGTGTCAGAACCTGGCCCACCCAGTGTAAGCAAAGGAGAAAAGACTGGTTCCAGTGACTGAGAGTCGAGAGCCCGGCTTCGGGTGTCACCGAGGACAGAGGCCCGGGCGGCAGCAGGGCCAGCTCTCCGGGTCGGCGCTGGTGGTTCTGGGAGGCTCCGTGCTGGGCCAGACAGACCGGCAGCTTCAGCCTCCAGCTCTCTCAGGTTCACGGTCAGAGGAAGGAGCAGAACTGTCTCCTGCTGCAGTCCCAGGAAAGACCTCGGTGGGTTTCATTTGGTCCTGTCCCCGTCCCCGGGCCAGTCCTCCCTGCCAGCGGGTGTGACGCTCTGATTGGCCGGGGTGGAGCCTCCCACGCACCCCGAACCTCAAGGACTGACCGAGGGAAAGAAGGAGTCATTCCCGGGAGAGAAGGTGGGGAAGAGGACGCACACCGAAGTCCCTTCCTTTCTTCCCCTGAGGAAATTCTCCTTTCCCCGTGAAGCTAGGAGCCGCGGAGGGTGGCAGGACTGAGGGCTGCCCATTAAGTCTCAGCCCTGCCGGGCCCCCAGCGCAGCAGAGACTCGGCAAGCGCTCTCGGCCACGCTGATTGTGGTGGGGCGGGGCGGGGGGCAGGTGGCTTCTGTGTTTGACTAACTCGCCCAGGAAGGTTAGAAATGATTCACGTCTTGTTCTGAACATCATAATTCCGGTACGTGCTGGTTTCGTGTTTGTCGTGCGCAAGTGGAACATGAAGCCGTTTGCCGCATGACTTGTCCCCTCCCTGAAAAGCAAAGTAACGAAATGACCTAGGTCCGCAGCGCGGTTTGTGGCGGGTTTGAGGGTCCTGCGGCACAGAAGGGAGGGCCGCTGATCTGCGTCCGCGGGAGACGCCCCGCGTGCTCCCTCCAGAGGGGCCGGACTGCGGCACAGGCATCCTGACGTGGCCGTCCCTCTCGTTCCCAGGTCTGCAACAAAATCATCTTCCTCATGAGCTTTGTGGGCAACTGTGGGACCTTCACCAGGGGCTACCGGGCCATGATCCTGGACGTGGAGTTCCTGTACCACCTGCTGTACCTGCTGATCTGCGCCATGGGGCTGTTCGTGCACGAGTTCTTCTACAGCCTGCTGGTGAGTGGGAGAGCGGGTGCGGGACGGCTGGGACAGGGCCCGCGTCCCTCCCAGCATGCACCCCTCCCGGTAAGGGCGATGGCTGTGCCACCTCGCAGGGCACGTGCCCCCATCCGCAGCATCTGCAGGGCCCAGGGGAAGCCACCCAGGGTGCAGGCCAGCTGCCAGGAGCCTGGCAGCCACGGCCACATGGTGCGAAAGTGGATGAGATTTTTTTCTAGTAGGCGGTGCCCACGGTCCGGGGCAGGATGTCCGTGCCTTCACTTTTCTTTACTTCTTACGCTCGGCCAGTGCTTGCCAAGGGGGATGTTTTTGAGACGATCACTTGTTACAGCTCCCAGCAAAAGCACGTAGGGACAGGAGCAGGAGCAGCGGCCGCAGCCCCGGGGTGCGGGCAAGGAGCCGGCAGGTGTACGGGCCGGGAGACCTCCCGGTAGATGCTGTGCCGTTCCCGCCTGAGCCGCGGGGCCTCCTATGTTGACTGTCAAGTGAGCCGTCCTGCCGCCTTCCTCCCAAACAGGTCTCTGAGTCCTACCCCGAGTGTCTCACCGTCTCCTGTCATCCGAGGGGACCCATCCCCTTGCACCCCCATCAAACGACAAGAAGCCCGGTCCTGACCTGTCTGTGAGCCAGGCCGTCTGCGAGGGGCGGGAAGAGGGATAGTGTCCGTGGGGACGAAAATGTCAACTCTGGGTGGGGCACTTGCACAAGCGAGAGGCAGGGAAGCTTTTCTGGAAGATGCTCCCCACGTGGTCTCGGGGCTGTTACCTCGCTGTTCTGTGCCTCGGTTTCCCCAGCTACAAACAAGGAGCGCCACGCATCTCCCCAGTGGGGCTGTGGTGGGGGTGGCACATCGGGGCCTGAGAAGTCACTGCTGTGCCGTGTGCTGCACGGCTGAGCAGGCCCATCTTTGTTGTTGAGTGTGCCCTCCCGCACCCACACTCACACCCACGGGAGTCACCATCCCGGTCAGCGGGTGCGCTCCCTCCTCAGCCGTGGCCGAGGGTCCTTCACCCTCGTTCCACACGGCTCTGGCTAGACAGTGAGGGTCTGGGCAGAGGGGTCTCCGGATCCTGGAGCGGCCCCTCTGGGCGCTGGGTGTCCGAAGTCTTCAGGGTTCTGTGCACGTCGCTCCGCCTCCTGTGTCCTGCAGCCCTGTCCCTGGGTGGGGTTCCGGCTGGCGAGTCAGGGACACCTCCGTCACAGTCCAGCCAAGTCCTGTTCACCTGGCAGGAGCTGGGGCCCAGTGGGCAGTCTGTCCCGTCCCTGTGGAGGGGCCTCGGGGGCGAGGAGGGCCCCTGCAGACGATGCTGCCTCCCCCGGGGAAGCTCGGCTTCTCCTGCAGTCTGCGTCCAGCTTGCTTCGTGTCCTTTTCCGTCTCTGTGCGTGTCCTTCCCTGGGCCATTCGCAGGGCTGGCAGTGCCAGCGCCAGGTGCGGGGGACATCACAGGGACACCAGCCAGCACGGTCCCTGCCCTCGTGGGCCTCGCTGTCCGGTCGCTGAGGGACTGCCCAGTGCCCCGTGTTCACCAGGAGCTTCCTGGAAAACCCTCTCCCCGGTTGCCTTGGAGGCAGGTGACATCTGTGCGGCATGGGTGGTGACCCTGGGGCACAGCCCTGGCCGTCCTTCCCCACCCTGGCATTCCCCGCCGCAGCCCTCAGGCTCAGCCATCACCAGGGAGCAGCTGGCCCTCACAGAAGCGCATTAGAACCAAGTCAAACCCGCTGGGGCTGGCGCCCCTCGGGAGCGCCGGGGGCCTTCTCAGCTGCCTGGTCTCACTGGTCTGTGATCCTAGGTGTTGCGTTCCTTTTCGAGGCAAGTGCAGCATTGAAGTGTCTGTTGAGAACCACCGGCAAAATTCTGAAACCGTTCAGATTGTCCCGCAAACAAGGAAAGTCAGACGGTACCACAGCGAGACCCCCAGGGCAAACCTGCATGTCGCCGAGTGTGGAGGCTCGGCGCCAGCCGCCCAAGAGGGAGAGGGAGTGGCCAGGGGCTCGTGGAAGGACTGGCTGAGCCTGCTGTCCAGCCTGCCCTTGCCTGACGTCCTTAGAGAAATGGTAGCAGCCCGGGGTGAGAAGGGGCAGCACCCCGGGCAGGCAGGCAGCAAGGGAGGAGTCCAGACGGACAGGAAACTGGGAAAGTGTCCGTCCTGAACGCAAACCCAGGACACGGTCAGTGAGACCTGTGACCCGTGCTGCACCTGCGTGGTCAGGCGAGGTCGGGAGCAGGGTCAGGCCAGGTCTCGAGAACACGCTGGAAAGGGGTGCCCGCCTGTCTCTGGCAGCGGTCGGTGAGGGGTACACGGTACCCCCTTCTGGAAGGCGGCGGGGGTGGTATTTGTTTCCACCGCAGCGACTGAGCCAGCGACTCCACTCCTGGAAACGTGCCAGGAGCCAGCCGGGCAAGCGTGTGCAGAGCAAGCGCGGAGGCGGGCAGCACGCCACTGTTGTCAGTGACGCACAACCGAACACACTTGGCTGTTCGGGAAGAGTGGACGCTGCGGAAGCCAGCCCTGGTTTTTCTGTGGAGTTCGCTGCGTCCAGTACAGGCGACGGTGCTGAGGCTCGGGATTGCCTGTGTGTGCTGGCGTGAGGTTCTCATAAACACCCGTGTGCACATGCGACTGTCTTCCGAGCATAGTCAGGCCAAAAGGAAGTCACTTGCCAGGTGGACGTCTGCACACAGTGGGGTTACTAGCGATTTTTGTTTTCCTCTGTGCTTTTCTGGGATTTCAAAGTTGTCTCCGTGGGACGCGTGTGACTGTGTAGTTAGAAGAACGCTCTCCCCCCCCCCCCCCCCGAGGCCGTGGGTGTCTGCCGCATTAGCGTCAGGAAGTGCAGTGAGAGGAGGGAACAGCCGTCCGTCACTGGTGCGACCTGAGGGCTGCACGCCCTCTACATTCCCGGCCCCGGAAAGCGTGTCCTTTGTCGTCTGGAGTCGCTCTCCCTGGCTGGGTGACATTCAACCTGCGTCTCTGTGAGCCTCTCACGCTCTTGGAGGGGCTCCGGCTCTCCCTCGCTCCCTCCTCAGCTTCTGGCCGCGCCGGGCCCTTCCCTCTGGTCTCGGGGCTCCGGGGCCTCACGGAGGCCAAGGGCTGAGGGGCCAGAAAGTGGGCTCGGATGGAAAACCCTACATGGGAGGCGACCGGGAGGTCACTAGCTCAAGCTCGGTCCACCACCTTACAGAGGCAGAGACGACGGTTTAGAGAGGCAGCCTGTGGGGTTCCATGGACCTTCTACGACAGAGGAAAAGCAGAGGCGGGGGTCAGACCCTGTCCTGGCTCGCTTGGCTGTGCCTGAAGCCGCAGTGGGGGCAGGTGGCACCTTCAGGACCAGGTGGTGGCACAGAGGCCAGGTCCAAACCAGCCCCCCCACTCTGAGAACTGCCCCGTAGCGCCCTCCTCCGGTCCCTCTCCACCGCCCCGCCAGCCAGGGATCAGAGAGTTCATGGAAGCCAGCCTTCCGTCCCCCTACCTGGAAGGATCCGCGGTGATCCTCCATCTCTCTTGAAGCCACCTCCTTGCACAGAGCGGGCCCCCAGGCAGAGGGCAAGGCCAGGTGTGAGCATGCTGTGACCTCGGGGCCACTGTCCCCACGAGGGCATAGGACTTTCCTGGAGTCCATGCCATGAGCTATCTGTGTGGCCTTGGCCCAATGACTTTATCAGAAAATTAGTGATAATTATCATTTATCATGTACTTACTCAGCATCTAAGTGTGGCTGAGTGCTAGGTACCGCCTGTTTATCATTTATTAGCCTCCCCAGTAACTCGCTGCCCTACATTCTGTGGCTGGGGGCGCTGGGACCCAGAGGGCACAGGCCTGGCGGCAGCAGATGGTGGGGCTGGGGCAGGAGCCTCTGCTCGCTCCAGAGTCCTTCCCACCTGCCCTGCCCCTCCCCCCACGGGACACGGAGCTCTGGGAGGGTGAGGACAGGGCATCCAGCCCCGACCTGCAGAGCAGCCCAGGGGGCACTCAGTAAAGACTCCCCAGTGAACACACGCCCGGACCGCCTCCCTCCCCCTCGCTCCCCAGGCTCACTGGGACCGCGCTGTGCCCTCCCCGTGTCCGGGCCTCCACACCGAGAGCGTGCTCCCGGAGCTGCTCCCGTTCCCCTTGCCTCTCTGGTCGCGTGTCTTCACTCTCACCACCTCGTCTTTTGCCGTGAAGCTGGGCATGAATGACGTGGCAGGGCATGGGACAGTGCTTCCGAGTTCCGGTGCTGGTGACGGGGCATCGGCGCGCCTCTGGCAGAGGGGCCGCTCCGGGTTGCCGCACCGTCGTCTCTGTGTTTGCTCCGGAAGCTTTTCGACCTGGTGTACAGAGAAGAGACCCTGCTGAACGTCATCAAGAGCGTCACCCGCAACGGCCGGTCCATCATCCTGACGGCGGTGCTCGCCCTGATCCTGGTGTACCTGTTCTCCATCGTGGGCTACCTCTTCTTCAAGGACGACTTCATCCTGGAGGTCGACCGGCTGCCCAATGAGACAGCCCTGCCAGGTGGGTTGGGCCTCCCCTGCCGGGAGGCAGCTTCCCAGTGAACGGAGCTGAAGGGAATGCTGACGGGGGCAGCGTGGGCAGACCCCGGAGCGTGGGCGTGGCGTGCAGGCTCAGTTGTGATCATAGTCAAGGGTGGTGTGGCGTGGGGTTGGCCAGAAAGTCCGTGCAGTGGTTTTCTGCAAAACGAACATTTTTTCCATTTTCTCCAATAACTGTTAACTTGGATATTTGGAGTATGTACACAATCTCTCCCCCGTGGTAGAGCGTGGATTATTCTCATATCTCAATTTGATCGCTGTCAACTTCAGCTGGTCTACCCGACCGCGGTGCATCATCCAGAGGGAAAGATCCAGCACGGAACTTCACAAACCACTTGTGACGCAGTCAGTCAGTCACGGCACCTTCTCTGCACACCACACCGGTCTGTCATGGCGTAGCAGCTTTGCATCTTACCCTTCTCAAAATAATAACACGTAAGATGCTGAAAATGTTGCTGACGTTCTTCTGTCCTCAATATTAAAATGACTACCCAAAAATCACCAATTTTGATAGGTTTTTTGTTCATGCACACTGATAAAACAGCTATCACGACACAGTCTCACAAAATTGTTTTTCGAACGAAGTTAAACACAACTGGGCACTACGAGAACCAGTGTGTGGAAAAGCGAACAGACTTCTTGGCCAACCCGACGCATCAGATGCTGAGTGTCAGCACCCGCATGGAATTTGTTCTCTGTGGTCATATTTTAAAATACCGCAACTTTTTCATGGGACAGTCTGACCACATATATATTGAAAACATGGGCATCCACATCCCATCAGCTTAGGAAATCTGCATCCAGGGATTTCCCCTGGAAGGGAAGCCCACCGACTGCACCCAGCAGCAGACATGGATGGGGGCGTGTGCGCTGCCGAGGGAAACTGGGCGAGTCCAAGGGCCAGGGCCTGTTTCGTTAGTGAAGGGCCACCCCAGGGCCCTGCAGGCAGGGGGCATCCTCACAGACCTTCACGGAGCAGCACCCACTGATGTGGTGGGAAATTGCAGAATAGGTACAGTAGGGCCGTGTTTTGTTTTGCTTTCGAAATTAGACAGTTGACATCTCTCAACGTACGGGAGACTATGCCTCCCGCGGCCAGCAGCGGCCCGCTCTGGGCTTGCCTGCTCTGTGCGCGGCTTCACGGCGAGACCTGTTCCTTGTACTTACGCCGAGGAGGTTTCCGGTTCCGTGACCGAAAAAAGACTGATCGCCTCCTTGAGCGGCACCTGAGGGCTCTTTTCCCTCAGTTACAACTCGACGCTACTAAGGGAAGTGTTGCTGGTCTTTCATCAGGTGGCCGGGCCCCTGCATCCAGGGATCTGGCTGGGCTGGTTAAGGCCAAGCCAGGTGGCCTTTGCTGCCTCCACGTTGACACGAGATGGCATTGACCGCGACCACCCTGGTCTGAACCACACCGGCCAACCCTGCCTGGCTCCCGCCGGTCCCCTCCGGCGGTTCTGGTGCTGGCCGGCGTGAGCCGGGCAGGCGTCTGCATGCCAGGCCATGTCTGTCCGTTCCGGCTGTTTGTCTTTAAGGACGGAGAGTTGCTGTGTTAGTGCGAGGTCCCCAGTAAGCCTCCAGGAACTGGCACTCCTGGCTCCCCTCCCATCCTGATCGCCGAACTGCATCTCTACTTGGAGTTCACGTGCAGGGTTTTAGGGCGACCACCTGCTACGAGCCTGGGTCTCCTAAAATGTCCTTCTCCCCGCAGAGGGCCCCGAGAGCCTGGCGAGCGAGCTCCTGTACTCCGACGTGTGTCGGGTGGGGACCGGGGACAACTGCTCCTCTGCTGCTCCCAACGAAGGTAGGGTCGCCCAGCCGTGACCTGGGGGTCCGGTGACACAGTCTGCTCTCCAGCGGTGAGGCCAGGGGGAGAGGGGAAAGGCTGGGGGAGCGGAGGGAGACGGAGGGGAAAGAAGTCTCCCCGGGAAGAGAAGATAGGCTTCGTTGACTCAGCCAGGACCTCCCGAGGGCCCACTGCTTGTCGGGGCCTGGGCTGCCCTCTGAGACGATAGCGGGGGCAGGGGCGGGGGGAGGCAGGTGGGCGGGGCATGACTTGAGTGTTGCTGAATGTGGGGAATAAGGGTAGAAGACAGGCACCAGCCAGCAGTGCAGGGGGAGTGTCCCCAGGGAAGCAGCAGCTAAGCCAGCACCGCCCAGGGGTGGGGGGCAGGCGTTACGGGGGCAGAAACAGCCTGTCTGGAGGCGTGGAGGTAGACTGCAGCAGGTTTGGGAGGTATGGGTTCTGAGGAAGAAGAGCAGCAAAAAGTGGAGCCCGAGAGACGGACAAAGGGGCAGATCCTGAAGGGTCTTACACGTCAGGCTAAGGAGGTTAACTTTCAACCAGAGGATGACCGGAGGCTGTGGGAAGGGCAGTGAGCGGGTGAGATAATGTGTTTTCAGCAGGGCCACACTCCCTGCAGCGGGAGAAAAGGTGGCTCGGGAGGAAGGAAACCAGGGAGAGTGGGCAGCTTCCGATGTAAAGTGGTCTCCCCAGAAAGCCTGTGTACCGTGCTGTCGGGCTTAGCCCTCATGACACCCCCCGTGGGGAGCCCGGTCCGGTGGCCTTACCCTCAGCAGGGAGGGAGGGGCCCGAGGCTGAGAGCATCAGCCGCTTCTCTGAGGCCGGACGCCTGTTCAGAGCTGGGGGGAGTTTAAAATCCGGAAGGGACAGGGCGTGTCGCAGATTTAACGGTGGGAAGGGCTGTTCGGACGTGGCTCCAGGAATGAGCAGGGCTTAGCGATGGAGACAGAATCGCCCCAGACGACGCGGGCTTTTCCGAAGGCAGAGCGTGACATCTGAGGGAGGTCTCCCTCTCGTTCTTTCTCGCCCCTGCCCCGCGACCGGCGCCGGCAGAGCCGCTGCCCGCCGAGGAGACAGAGCCGGACCAGGAGCACACGTGTGAGACGCTGCTGATGTGCATCGTCACCGTGCTGAGCCATGGGCTGCGGAGCGGGGGCGGCGTGGGCGACGTGCTCAGGAAGCCGTCCAAGGAGGTGGCTGCGGCCCCGGGGCGGGCGTGGAGGGCCGCTGGGCGGCGGGCTGGGGCGCAGACAGAAGCCACATGGGCAGCCCGGGAAACTCCCTGGGGCTCCTTCCCTCTCCGCTGGCCACGCGGACCCCGTGCGAGGGGACCGGTCCCCCCGTCACACCTCAGTGGCCGTTTCCAAGGGGGGCGTCTGGCCCCCCGGCACCCGGTTCCACACCCCTTAGCTCCCAGGAGGCTCCCCACCCACGCGGGTGGGCCACCCAGCACGCGGGAATCCACAGTTAGACACAGGGTGTGGGAGGAGCCGTGGGGGGGGCGGTTTACGTTTGACGCCCTGTTCGATTCTGCCAGGAAAGGCTGATGGGTGGTGGCAGGTGTCGGGATGCCCCCCGGTGCTGGAACGGACGTCCGCCTTGGATGCGGGAGACCCTCCCCGCTGCCCCGACCCCACAGACCAGGGGTGGGGGCGTGCGGTGGCGGGGCAGCCCTGCTGACCAAGACGCCCCATTCCAGGAGCCCCTCTTTGCTGCGCGGGTCATCTATGACCTGCTCTTCTTCTTCATGGTCATCATCATTGTCCTGAACCTCATCTTCGGGGTCATCATCGACACCTTCGCAGACCTGAGGAGCGAGAAGCAGAAGAAGGAAGAGATCTTGAAGACCACGTGCTTCATCTGTGGTGAGCGTCCTCGGGCTGGCGTGGGGGCCCCCTGCCTCCCCGCTTCGGGGAGGCAGTCGGCGCGCCGATGGGTCCAGGGTGTAGCGGGGGCCCGTGTGCGGTGCAGGGTGGGGCTTTGGGGAGCAGGCGTGTGATCGTGCATCACCTGAAATGGAAGCACATCGGGGTCTTTCTGTCACCGAGGCACCTGAGCGTCCCTTGGCCTGAAGTGACTAGAATGGAGCCCTTCCACCCAGCTCCAGCCTGGGGTGTCCTTCCTCACTGCTGACGGTGCAGGTGTCAGGCATCACAGGCCAAGAGTCCCCTGGGCCCTGGCGTGTGGGGGAGTTCGGAGCTGGGCTCTGCGTGAACTTTGGCCCCTGACCAGCCTGCCAGCTGGCGTCAATCACGTCCCGTCTCTGAACTGTGCTCCCGTCCCTGACGTGGGCACGGAGATGTGACCTCGTCTGCCTGGCGATGGACGCAGGAGAGCCGGGCTGCGCACCCTCCTAGGCTGGGCCCCGCGCAGAGCAGGTGACAGGCAGGGAGCGTCCCCGCAGCAGAGGTGCACAGGCCCCAGAAAAGGCATCCCCGCCCCTTCAGGGCCGACGTGTGAGTGTGAGCTGTTTGTGCTGGAACCACCGGGGACACAGGACCCATCCCAGCATCGCTCACAGCGTGCTCGCTGAGTCCGCGCCTTTTCTCCTGGTCCATATGCTCAAAAGTGAGCGTTTCCTGTCAAAAAAAACTGAAGCGTTTTGTTCTCTTTACAATCTTTCCAAGCCTTTTGTTTGACATAATTTCCTAAGTTATGTCAAGAATCACAAGAATGGTATGAAGAATTTCTACATACTGTTCGCCCAGATTCCCCAAATACTATTTCACCTCATCTGTGTTCTCTCTCTCTCTCTCTCTCTCTCTCTCTCACACACACACACACACACACACACACACACACACACATACACACACACTTTTCTGAAGAGTTGGAGAGAGGCTGACACAGTTCTCCTTTGTCCCTAAATGCTTCACTGTGACCTAAAGATAAGAACTTTCTCTCATGCACCTCACCTCCCGTCCGGTTATCAGAATGGGACTCTGAACAAAGATACAGTCCGGTCACCCACAGACCTAATTCCGGCCTCACCCTTCACCCCAGCGAGGCCTTCACCGCAAATGAAAGTCCCCAGGTCGGGCGCTCGCCCAGGCGCCCCGCCTCTGTGGCCTCTGCTGTTTCTCAAGAATGTAGGTCAGTTGTCTTGCAGGCTGTCCCTCGTCAGGGTGTCTGACATGTCCCCTTGCGGAGACTGGGGCTCTGCACTTGTACGGGGGCTGCGCAGAACTGTGTGTTCTCCTCGGGGCGTCACTTCGGGGCGCCGGGGCCAGTTCTAACTGGGCGCATGGACACGGCTCCCTTGGTTAGGCGCGGCTGAGGTTTCCTCCCCGCTGTGGAGTTACTTTCTTCCTCTTTGCGATTAAGAGCCGCGTTATGGGGAGCTGCTTTGAGACGGTGTGAATGTCTTACTCCTCGAAGGAAACGTGAACTCCTGCCCGAATCTGCGATCATGGTGTCCCCAAAGGACGAGTCCTTACTCTGTGTTCTCGTACATTTCTGTGGCTTTTTATTTTAAACAGTGACTCGGGCTTCCCCTCACTTGTGCACGTCTGTGCATTGGCATTCATGACCTCATGGGTCCCTGGTTCCTCTGTGATGCAGTGGATTCTAGTCCTTCCCTGCCACCACCCGTGTGACACTCAGGCCACCCAGCTTTCTGCGCCACCGGCCCCTGCAGGCTGGCCCTGGGTTGTGATGTCACCATCATCATGCACGTGCCTCCTCCCCGTTTTGTCGCTGTGAGAGACGCGGCAATCCAGGCTCAAGCTCCCCCATGCCTTCCAGACCCTACCTGCTGCCAGCCGGGCGGGCCAGGGAGCACGGGCCTCTCCAACGCAGGAAGCTGGGCTTGAAGTCCTTTTGGCCCATACTCCATCTCCCCCAAAACCCTCCAGCCTGCCTGCCTGCGGGCATTTACCTGGGCGAGGGCACCTGCCATCCCCCACTTGCCTGCTGGGCACGAGTGCATCACCTGAGCACTCCTGAGCTGAGCAGCAGGCCCGCCGGCCACCCAGGCAGCTGGAGGTCAGACAGCGACTGACAGGTGGCAGAGGAGGAGTCGGGTCCCGGCGGTGCACACAGCCCGGTGCTCCTGCTGCACCGCCGCCCCGTGACCGCGCAACACAGGCCAACAGAGCCGCGCCTTGCACGGACGGGCGCGGGGCCGCAGCCGCTATCTGCACCGGGCTGCTCACTGGGGCCGGGGCCGTTCTCTCTTCTCAGGCTTAGAAAGAGACAAGTTTGACAACAAGACGGTCACCTTTGAAGAGCACATCAAGGAGGAACACAACATGTGGCACTACCTGTGCTTCATCGTCCTGGTGAAGGTCAAGGACTCCACGGAGTACACTGGGCCCGAGAGCTACGTGGCAGAGATGATCAGGGTGAGCGCACGCCCACTGGGCGCGGGGGGCACGGACACGCGGCGGGACAGCAGCCTCTGCTGCGCGGGGAGGAGGCTCTGCCCTCCGCGCCTGCGCGTCCTCTCGCGGGGCCTTCAGAAGCGGCAGATGGGCGGTCCCCTCCTCGTTTTAAAGGAGGAACCACGGAGGCGCGGAGAGGTCAGCACGTGGCGTGTCGCCGGGCCTGGGGTGCATCGCGCTCTCCCTCCGTGGCCTGGTGTCACCCCTGGGCTCGGCCTCTCTTCCTGATGATGGACGGTTCTGTGTGGTTGGTTGGTTCTTGCCTTAGAGCTGGTTTCTGAGCGGTGTCCTTGGGGAATGACCGCCCAGCACGACCCGTTCATGTGCTCGGGTAGCCTGGCCGTGCGGGGGACGCTGCGCTGGCCGTCCAGAGTGGATCCCATGATGGAGAAACTCGGGTCCCCGGTTCATCTTCTCGCTGCTGGGTCACCCGGCCCGAGTCCCGAGGGGGCACGGTTCTCAGGCAGGGCCCGGGGAGGCAACGCATGGGCACTTCGGGTCCCTGCCCAGCTGTCCATTCACACCCGCGGTTTCCGGACGCCGTCTTGTGGGTGACCAGGGAGGGGGATGGAGCTGAGCGCCGGGGCCAGGCTGGGGCTTGCACGCAGCCGTGAGTACCTGAGAACCGATCTGGGGGCGAGAGCCCACAGTCTGGGCTCCAGCTCTGCCCCTCCCTGGCTGTGTGCCCCTGGGCGCGTCGCAGGCTTTCCGGCCTGAGTCACCGGCTGTCACTGGGTTAGCACCTCCTCGCACTCGCACTGAGTGGTAGGAAGAGGTGGGCGTGCGGGCCCCAGGGGTGCGGGCATCCCAGGAGGGAGGGGGGCAGCAGGGCCGGGTGGACAGACAGCTGGCACCAGCCCCCTTTCTCACACTTCCGGGCTGCGCGAGGCGTCCTGGCTGTTGGCACGCTGCTGCTGCTGCGGAAGGTCGGGACGTGCACCGTGGCTCCACGAATCCCCGCCGTGGAAAGTTCCTGTGTCCTTTACTCAGAAACGTCCCAGTTGGACGCGTCCTTCAGTGCTGAGGCAGGGCAGGGCCGGCCCTTTCCGCACGGAACCGGTCACAGAGAATGACTCCCATCTGTGTTCCGTGGCTCCCTCCCCTCGTAGGGCTTCCAGCGAGGGAGGGGCCCCGAGTTCTCTCGGGATTGCATTGGGGTTGCTGGCCGAGCTGTCCCTCGGCTGCGGTGGGTCTCGGGGTGCCTATGTGGAGCTTCGGTGGCAGGCAGCCTGACGCATCAGCAGACTTTGCGAGCCCTGGACCACAGTGAGACCTCGGGGGAAGGTCGTGCCCCACGTCCTTGGTGAATCCCATCAGCCCCACCCGGCCCCTCCCCGGTGCTGGCTGCAGCGCGGGTCTGTGCACGTCTGCGGATGACTGGCTGCGCCAGGCCATCCGAGCGGCCGGCAAGCCCGTGGGAAGCCTGTGCCTGCAGGTCCGAAGTGCCGCTCAGCCAGCAAGTGGCAGGGAGACCGAGGCCACGATCCTGAGGTCTGTGGCAGACAGGCAGGCTCAGGAGAGAAGCCAGCCCTTCACTGGGCGAGCAGCTCAGTGACTTCTGACAATTAGAACTCCGAGCAGCATGGAGAGGGACGGCTGGGAAAGAAGGCCAACTGAGAACCTAACCGCAAGGCACCTGTGTCGCTGGGGACACACACCTCCCTCCCCTCTGGGCCTGGGCCTTGTGCCTGGCTGGCGTGGGCGGCGTGGGCCGGGTGTTTTGGGTGACTCGCCTTGGAAGGCAGGTGGCCGGAAGGAAGGCTCCTCATCAGGCGGCAGGTCACCCCGATGTCTTGGGTGCTCTGGCTCCTCCAGGACGAGCTGACCAGGGAGGATCTTCCCCCCCCCCCGCCCCCAGCAGCCCGAGGGTCCTGGAGGGGCGCTCTGGTGATAAGTGCCCCAGGCAGCGTTTGATTGGCGTGCTGACGAAGATGCCGGGCTGTGTGGCCCCCCAGAACCCCCGTCAGGGACTAGAGGCGGCTCTGCTGCCATCCTACAAATGACACCCCACAGCCCGGCACAGTCACCCGGGGGGACGTGCTCGGAGCTGAGCTGCCAACCCAGCTCCACGAGCCCAAGCCCGCCCTGGTGCGCGTGTGTGTGCGTGCATGCGTGCGCGTGGCCCGTCTCGCTGTCCTAGCTGCCCTGCTCTCCTGCACCCCACCCCCACCCCATGGTGCTGACGGGCCCACTTCCAGCTGCAGGGAGGCCTCGTGGGGGCTGGGAGGAGCGTGGGAACAGCGAGGCTGTCCTCGGAACTCGGGCCCCAAGCAAGCGTCCACGGGTGTGGTCCTGCCAGCTGCTGCAGCACCACTGCCCAGCGCCCACCTCGGGGGCCGCTGCCCTCCCTCACTTAGGCTTGGAACAGGGTGACAGCTCCGTGGTGGCCGTGTCGGGGGACGGTGGGGTGTCGGAGGCACAGGGGCAAGACAGTTCCGAGAACCCCAGCCAGAGGTGGGCGTCCTCGTCCAGGTGATTCATGCAAGCGGTCGCAGCTGGTCATCAGGGTGGCCCACGGGGTGCTTCCTTTCTCACGGGAAGGCCGTGTCCAGGAGCCTGGGCTCCTGGAAGGTGCTCTGCTGAGACCTTGGTCAGCTGCCATCAGAAAAGCCTTCTGCCTGCCAGCAGCTCCTGGGCGAACCGTCTGAGCAGATAAACTCCCTCCTCGGACGAGACGCCCCTCAGCGGCCACCCTGAGGGAGGTCAGTAGGAGGATTCGGAAGCTGTGGGCGTCGGCCTCCCACCCGTCTGTCTGTGTTCGGCAGGATGGGCGCGCAGTCAGCGGGCAGTATGCTCACCGGGACTGAGGTCACCGTGGGCACTGAACGCCTGCGTGTTCACCCTTCTGGGTAAAGGGGAGCTGGCCCAGGCCTGGCCCCTTCGCCGACCGGAGTGAGAGCCGGGGGCTGCCCAATCTGCAGACAGCACTTTCCAAAGCGAGGACGGTGTTTCTGTGGGGGCGGGGGGGCCAGCGAAGGGGCCAGAGGGGCACCCCAGAGCACCATGGGGTCACAGCTGACAGCAGCGAGGCCCTGGACGTGTGCAGGGAGGGGAGGGAGGTGACAGACGTGACATGACTGTGAACGTAAGCCCTGGCAGAGCCGCCACGGGTCTCAGGTCAGGACCCGAGAAGGTGGAAGGCCCCAGCATGGAGGACTTCAGAGGGCGGGGGCGGGAGGGGCAGTCGAGGTCCACGCAGCTCCCCGTCCCCTCCCCCTCCTCTGCTCTCAGTTGCCTGTCTGCTTCCTCTCCTCCCAGGCCAGCAGGGCCTGGCTGGGAGGCAGTGATGTGGCAGCCGTCCGCTTCCGGGCTGGGCTCTGCTCTGCGGCTCCCGTGGGGACACCTCACCGAGTTCCTGGGAAAGAGGGTGCAGCCTTCCTCGGCCTTCCTGCCCACCCTGGGAGGTCACAGCCATGGTCACAGTGTCCCTGGGGCTCAAGAAACCCTACGCTTTGGGTGAGGGCACAGCCTGGGCCACCCTCAGACACAACACCCAGAATGCTTCTGAAGTGGGCTGGCGTGGGGACAGAGTTCAAGGTCTGGGCTCGAGGGAGCCTGGGTGGGGACGGGGAGCAGTTGGCCAGAAACAGCTTGTCGGAGTCGTTGGACTCGCCTCCTAGCCAGCCAGGCCCCACCCTGTGCACTTGACCTAGGGTTCATGTCAGCGGCAGGTGCCCAGAGCGGCTGCCAAGCCCAGGTCCCCCAGCACTGTGCCCTCTGGTCTGGAGGGTATGAGGTCAGCCGTCTGCTGCACAGACAGCCTCTGATCGCATGCCGCTGCGCCCTCGGCCCCCGCCTGCCCCCACTCCCAGCTCTCCCCTCTGAGTTGGCCCCATCGGACCTGCGTGGAAGGAGGGTCTAGACACTGTCACCAGGAGTGGACCCGTGCCATGACCTGCCCTAAAGGAACCCATCCTGAAACAGGGTGCGGGGCACCAGCCACCCCCGAGTGTGGGCCCCAGCCTGTGGGCGATAATTGTGCCGGTCGAGATTAGGACCGTCGGCAAAGGCAGGGCTCACGCCCACGGGTCCCGACCCAGCCAACCCCGGAGAGCGCTCCGGGATGAGGTCAGCACTTGCTTCTGTGTGTGCAGCCGACGTTTGCTCACCACCCGTCTCGCCCGCCATTGCTCGGCCCACCTCCTGCCCCTGCCCCGACCGCAGCCCCCACACACTGCCCTCTGGCCCCTTTGACCCCAGGCCCCGAGCCCACCGTGGCCCCTCAGCACCTCTTCACCGTCCGCAGCGGCCATGTCTCACCGAGCCAGGCCGTCACGCCCTGTGCTGCTGAGCAGTGTGGGACCTGCCAGCCTGGACAGGGGCACTGTCAGCCGGCCAGCATCTGACCTCGTCGGCGCCCACGGCCAGGGCTCTGTCAGACGCGTCTGTTCGCAGCAGAGCTCGCTAGCGTCTCTGGGGAGCTTGAGTGTGAGGGAAGGGCGCTCGTTTCAGGCGGAGCCATGGGCGCTGGCGGTCGGTCACACAGCTGGACAAGGCCCTCGGGTTCTCCTTCCAGCACCTCCGTGCTTCCCCTAGGACATGAGGAAGCTGCAATGGGAGGGGCCTCTCACGCCGACCTGAGCCGCCCAGTCCACGGAGCCCCTTCCCCCGTGATGGGCAGGTGCGCGGGTGTCGGAGAAAGACCTGCAGGAACAGCTGGGACCCCTCTGGGGTCAGAGTGCGGGGCGGCGAGTCGCATGGGGGTTGGGGAGGGATTGAGGACTCTGAACAAGGGGCCGGCCGTGGACCTCCCTTCCACCCCAGTGTCACGCCGCCGCGGTGCTGGGGACCTGCCCTACGGCTCTGACTGAAGTCGCAGGGACAGGGGCAGAGATGGCACCGTCCTGTCCCTCAGGTGTGCCCAGGCAGGGCTGACCGGCCAGGGGGCATTTTGCGGCAGGCAAACCCACGGGAGATGGACACTGTCTTGCGGGACACTGTGTGCGGAGCGCTTGGTGGGGAGGCCGGCGTGTGCACATGTGTGGACATGCATGTTCAACAGCCAACGCCAAGGCTGTTCCCCCGAACCAACAGTAAAGAACTTCGGAAAGCTGCGTCAGCAGTTTAAGCAAGCAAACGAGAAAACCGTTGTTACGTAAAGGCAATAAGAGCTCAAAGTTTAAAACTCATGGGATCAGGAAAAGCATGGAACAAAACCGGTGAAAATGGCTGGAATGCCATAAACAACCTCTGGGGACCTCTGGTAGGTGCCCTGCCCAAGTGACAGTGCAGGGAAGTTGCCCAACCGTGGTGGCCCCGAGCCAGCTGAGCGAAGGGCAGGTTGGCCCGACTGGTCCTTATCAGGGATCTCCAGGGGCTGGCCCCACCCTTGCCCACTCAGGTCAGCAGCCCTACCTTCCTCTCCTCCGCGACCTCTATGGCCCTAAAGCCCCCCTGCAGCCCCAGATGCCCAGGAACCAGCCGTGGGCTGTAAGTGCTGCCTTCTCACGGCCCCAGAGGGACCAGCAGTCCCTCCCCTGGGCCCACAGGGACTTCAGCAGCCGCCCTGCGGCAGGCTCCTCGGAACTGGGCGTGGCCCTCCCTGCTGGCACGGGCTGCCTTGGGACGCGCGGCCTCGCCAGAGAGCCGCTGCTCGCTGCGTCCAGGGAGGGTGCGCAGCCGCCCCAGCGCAGCTGCAGGTTACATAACCTGACCTGTCTGGGCCGTGGCCTTCTGAGCTCAGGGAGGCGGATGCTCCGACACCTCAGCTCAGGAGCAGCTGTGCTGCAGGTGGAATAGTCTAGAATTGCACCCCGGAGGAGGAAGACGCTGACCACGTGGGGCTCGGTACCCGGTGGCAGGCTGCCTCCAGACCAGCTCTGTCACCGCGCCAATGGCGCCGGTTTGGTGCTTTGGCACCATGCTTGCAGCTCAGGGACCTTCTCCTAGCCATCCGACCTCGAAGGAGACGGCAACTCACTGTCTGGTCCCCTGGTGCCCATCTTGCCTGCTTGCCAGGTGCCAGGCTAGGGCCCTCAGCTCCTGATGCAGGTCCCTTGTCCCTCCTGCTGACATCACAGGCAGCTGAGGAAACACACCTGCGAGCCGCGGGCATGGTGGGTCACCGGACTTTTGGATCAGAAGAAACAGGGTCCTAGAATTGGGGGCTGACCAATTAATTCCAGGTGTGGGGTGCAGGTTTTTTTTAATTACTAGGCTTTTTTACAGCAGCTTTAGCTTTACAGACAGACTGAGCAGAAAATACGGAGTTCCCATGTCCCCACCCACCCCTCTCGTGACATTCTGCGTTAGTATCACTGCGGTGTATTTGCTACCATTGATGAGGAAGCGTAGCTACAGTGTTACGCACCGAAGGCCACAGTTTCCCTTCCAGTTTACCCTTGGAGCTGTAAAGCCGCCAACAGAACAGCCCCGAGGCCCTGGGACCCCTTGGTTCCCGGCCCCATCACCGCCCCCACCCCTGATCGGTGGCCCCAGACCATCTCTGCAGCTAGGCTTTCTGTCACGGACCCCGCAGCCGCTGAAGCCGGTGCGGCGCAGCCCCGAGCAGCAGGCACCGGGGTGGGTTCTGCTCTTCGCTACCATGTCAGAAAAGGAGGCTTGGAAGGTTACTCTTCCTCCTCCGTGGAAACAGTCACCCTAACTCACAACAGGGCAAATGGTGGGCCGTTTGCGTGCTCTCCCCCCGCCTTCCGAATGTTAAGGGTTACTTCAGTCCTTCCCCCACCCTTTCCACGCGTTTTCTGGGGGGTTGGACCCATGGGGAGGCCAAGAATCTGTTTCCAGGCCTCCCCCCCAACCCCCGCCCTCTAACACTCCTGTCACCTACGTGTCCCCAGGCATTCTGGAGAAATCCGCCGTGTCATCTTGGTTGGTGAGATAAGGAGAAACTCAGTTGCCACTTGAGTTGGAAGGACAGTCTTTGCCTTCTAGAGCCTTCTGGGGGGACTCTGAGGGCAGAGAAGCAGTAGGTCCAGTCTTCCTGGTTCCATCCTTCCCTCCACGGCACTTCTACCCTCCCCCCCCCCGCCCCCGGTCACCACAGAAACCCTGGTCTGGCGTGGGAGGACGCAGGATTCAGCAGTAAGTGCGTGCTGTTTACATGGTCAACAGAACAAGCCACCTGAGTCAGGGACAGGTCACCTCCGTCCTCTTTCTGAGAACAGCCTCTGCACTGGAACCTGGGAAGAAAAAACGCTTCTCAGAATGATTAGCATTTGCATCATACAGTCCAACTTCCTCTCCTCCTCCTCCGTCTCTCAGTCTCCCTCACACTCACACACACACACACACACACACACACACACACACACGAGCACACGCGCGCACACACTCCCTCCCTCTTTCCAATCAAGGGCATTTGAAGAGGTCAGCCCCACCCCCGTGTCTGAGACTTCAGTGTTTGCCTGTGCAGGGACTTTTCCAGCTCTACCTAGAAAAGAACCAACCAGAACCGAAGGCTGTGGTCAGCCGCTTCCGGCTGTGGCTGCAGGCGCCGCGCGCTCTGACGAGGAAGCCGGCTGGGCCCGCACGGCTGGGGGGCAGCAGCGGGGCAGACGGTGCCTAATGCCATCGGCATGCGGAGTGCCAGCGGCTGGGGCAGCGCGGACCCGCGGGGGGCTGCGGATGCAGCCCACAGATGCTCAACAACCCCAGAAGCCTCCCAACCACACACACCGCCCCCCCACCCCCCGCTGAGTTCATGTGTAAACAGAGTGTCGCCCTGAAACATGACTTTCTCAAAAAGGCAGTGGGAGCCAAGGCACAGGCGGTTTTGGTCTTGAAGAGACGCAGGCAGGATTCTGCGGACACGCACCCCTGTGGAGCTGGGACTTCGGGCGTCCTGGGTCGTCAGGCCTGGCCCAGGCTGGGCGTCTGTGTGGGTCTGAGCCGCGCAGTGGGGACGGTGGTTTCTGCCTGCCCCTGCACTTGGCTCCGGGGTCGTCAGCCTGTGGTCACCTGAGACTCAGACTCCACGCAGGGCCACCCGGAGACACAGAGGACAGTTGGGCCGGAATTTCGAATTGATCCTCACTACCGGGTGTTCCTTGGGAATTCGAGGTCTGACTTAGCCCAGGATGACAATTAAAATACTGGCAACTCCTAGGGCCTCAGGTGTGGGGCCGTGCCCGCCCCACTCAGGGCCCACACTGACAGTGCCCCTGCAGCTGGGCTGCTTTGGGGTGAGTGGGCCCCCCAGCTCCTCACTGTTCTGTGTTCAGGTTGGAGGAAGGCAAGGACAGGGGCCGCTGGGGTGACCCCCAGACCAGGGAGCCTGCTGCTGCCCCAGCGCTGGAGGAGTGCAGCGGGGTGGTCTGCCTGGAGGGTCGGGCACCTGGCCCAAAATGGCCCCAGTAGCAAGCGTGACATTTCTTCAGAAGCTTGTGTTTTATCTTTAAAAGCCGGTGCAAGGTCAGGGCATCTCTTTAGTGGAGCGCAAACACCCGGTCTCTCGTCTGCTGTGGACCGTGAGGGGAATCTTCCCCGGGAGCCGCGCTCTGGCTCTGCGCCCCTGGGCGGCCCCCTCACCCAGGCCGGCAGGGCTCCTGGGTCATCGGGCCTGGCCCAGGCTGGGCGTCCGTGTGGGTCTGAGCTGAGCAGCGGGTAAAACAGCGTGGAAGCCTGCGTCCCCTGAGCCCCCCAGGCAGGGTGCACTGGAGCCCCTCAGGCCGGCGGGCTCCCCCAGCTCGTCCAGCAGACTCGTGAGCCCCCGGCTTGGAGACAGAGCTGCAGGGCGAGCCAGGGGTTGGGTCCTGAGACCTGCCCATGGGGACCCAGGCACAGGGACCGCGAGTGCACCGTCGACGGGGGGACAGGGGCACGGGGTCCGTGCCCTCCGCGCTTGTTCAGGGGCCTTTCTGAGGTCTCTGCCTGGGAGTCCAGAACCCGTGTGCCGCTGAAGGAGGCGGCCCACCACAGAAAAGCCGCCTCTGACTCTGCGGCCCAGGCTCCCTCGCCGTGGGGCGGAGGGAGAGAAACTGCCCGGCACCGCGCAGCCGGCGCCCTGCGCTCTTCTCCCCAAGACCCCACCAGCGCGCGCCGCCGGCAGGCCCGTGTTTCCTGTTTCCGCGGCGGTTCGCCAAGTGCAGGGACACGCACGAGCTCTGACAGCCGATTTCGGGTGACCTCCCTCGCCTTTTGTAGGCGGCTGGCGGCGTTCATTCGCATGCTGGTGACAGTTGGCATCGGGCAAGTCCCACAAGGGTCCCCCTCTCTGGGATCACTTCCTTCTCTCTCTCCCTCCGCCGCCCCCCTCCCCACATCCCTGTCGTCCCCTCCGGCCACAGCTGTCCCGCCTGTGCGCCGCGCCCTCCAGCCGTGGCTCTGGAACCGGCCCTGCTCCGTGGGGATGGTCCGGTCTTGCCCCCAGTGTGGCTAGGGCTGACCATTCCTCAGGTACATGCCCCCAGGAAGGGGGCCCAGCCAGGCCGTCCCTGGCATCGCTGCTCACGGCAGCCCTGCTCTCCACCTCCCACGGGCTGGGCGGAGTGTCAGGCCTCATCCCACCTCCGTCTGCTCTCCCCCCCCCCCCCCCCCGGGCGGAAGAGCGGGCGCTTCGATGGTGGGGGCCCTCGCGTGCTGAGGACGGGCGAGGCCCCAGCTGTGTCCTTGGCCCCAAGCTCGTGGTGTGCCTGAAGCGTCTGTGGGATGTGTTATATTTTTTGTGTATTTTCTTCCAAGAAAGCTAACGGTGCTTACCCTTCGATTTAAACATAAAGAACTATCAAATGCCTTCTGCCTCCCGGAACAGAACTTAGCTGGGGAAAAAGCCGCTGTGGGCAGGAGTGGGGATGCAGCTGTGAGGCATTCCTGGTACCCGACAGCCACCTGCCCGCAGGTGCGGGCCACAGGCCTCACGACCAGGAGCGGGAGGGGCTGCCTGGGCCTTTCTTGCCCCAACTGGAGGCCCCCGGCAGCTCTTCAGGAAGGAAGAAGGCAGGGAGGAGAGGGCGGGAGGCCAGCTGGGGAGGCCAGGCCCCGTGTTCAGCCTCTCCACACCCCGCCATCTCACACACACACACACACACACACACCCCTGGGAGATCCAGAACATTCAGGACCGTGACATCCCTCTCACTTCCAGAATGTGTGCAAATGCTCGTCCAAGTGCAGTGCTTCCAGACACACACAGCCCAGGAGCCGGTGGTGTGAGCAGTCCGGTCGCGGGGGGGGGGGGGGGGGGGGGGGGGGGGGGGGGGGGGGGGCTCGTGCTCAGTGGCAGCACATGTCCTTTGGGGGGAAGAGGACATTCCGGTGGGTCGTGGTGACAGCTGCACACAGTGTGACTGCACTGCCGCCCCTGAGCTATGCGCCTGGAAGTGACGAAAACGGGGAATTTTGTTCCATGCGTTTCACCACAGTTTGAAAACCCCGAACTCGTCAGCCTTGTCTTTTGCAAAGATCGGGTTTGCAGGGGGCAGTGTTCAGATTTGCAGATCAGAAACGTTGTTTAAAATTAGCCTGCTTTTCCCCTGCATTTAACTTTAAAGTGGCTTCTAAGAATTGGGAGGGTTTAGTTACGTTCCATGAAAGAAACAGTTGCCAGGTGGTTTTAAAGAAACCACCACCCACTGGGCTGCGCCAGGCAGAGCGTGCACGGCACGGGGTCAGACCGCCTTTCCGGTCGCGACTCCCGGGAGTGACCGCCTTTCCTTTCGCACGCGGCTCTAGGAGAGAAACCTCGACTGGTTCCCCCGGATGAGAGCCATGTCCCTGGTCAGCAGCGACTCGGAGGGGGAGCAGAACGAGCTGCGGAACCTGCAGGAGAAGCTGGAGTCCACCATGAAGCTGGTCACCAACCTGTCCGGCCAGCTGTCGGAGCTGAAGGACCAGGTACAGAACGGAGTGCCGCCTGCTGTGCGCGCACACGCGCCCCACGTGTATGCCACGCACCCCGCAAGCACCCCACGCACACGCCCCCTTAATGCACTAAGGAGAAAAGTCAGTCGTGCTCACGGGAGAATGCTGACATGTCTGTCCCCTGGGGAGAGAAGGGACCGAGCAGCAGAGGACACAGGCAGGCAGGGCGCCCATGGCACCCCTCTCGGTGCCGCCAGGGACAGGGCTCTGGAGCGGGGAACAAGCCCCGGTGGGCCCGCGGGCCCCGCAGCGGCTGCTGTAGAGGGCTCGCTCTGAGCCCCTCTTGCCGTCCCCGGGCCGAGGGAAAGCCGTCTCCGGCGTTGCCTCCCAGCCCCAGGCCCCCCTACTGTCCCCCAGACATTTCGGCCCAGACTCGGGGGTAAGCTGTAGCTGTGGTCTGTTCACCGACCAAGTCCTCACGGAGCGGTCGCATGGTCCAGGCTCTCTGCCCGGGCCAGAAAGGACGGCGGGGTCACATGGGCTTGTCCCAGCTGTCGCAGCGCTTGGGGTCTGCAGGTGGACGCCCAGCTGCTGCCTGTCCCCGAGATCAACACTTGCCCCGGCAGTGGGGGAGGGACGGTTGGCACCAGACCCCGGGTCCGCCTTTCCCCGTTCTGGCCGCCGACCACACCAGGTGGCTCCCTGCGCAGGCCTGGTCTGTCCCCTCCATGCTAAGGACCCGCATCTGGAATCCCTCACGGCGGGTCATTCTGAAGCCGCTTGACGTGCACCGTGCGGGCCAGTGAGCCCCGGACACGGCTGAGTTGAGCTCGGGAGTTAGCAGAAAGCCTCGTGGGTGTGGGAGGGTCCCAGGGCCACAGGTGCATCTCACCTGAGCCCCTCACCGAACAGGTGGCGATGCCGAGCACACCAGGTGCCACCGCCAGGCCCGGGGCCCCCAGGGCCTCCCGTCGCGGCTCCATTGTTTTGTGTTGTGCGTGTGTTTTCACTTGTTTTGTTTCTCGTGGCTGAAAGACAGAGCTGTACCCTGTTTGCCTTTTGTGGTTGACTGTTAAATTCTTAGTCACTTTTTTCTGAAAAAGCCCGAAAGTTTCAGAACTGCCATCCTGTGCTTACACGTTAGGGAAGAACCCCATCGCTGTTCCCGCAGCTGAGCAAAGCTCGGGGCTGGCGCTTCTGAAATCGTTGACCAGGACTTGTTTCTTGGACGCCAAAGTCTGGGCTTAAACGAACCACATAAAACTTGACACGTGGACGGGGGTTCGTGGAGTGACCTCAAACCCAGCGTGGTTTGCGCTGCCTGGTTCCACCCGGTCCACGTTCTTGCCTCCAAGTCGGCAACTGGAACTGCCCTTCAGAAACCCGCCCCCCTGCAAACAAGTTCGAACCAGAACCATTTTTGCTCAGAAGATGTCGGAGGCTAACGAGACACAGGAGGAAATTAGTAACACGTCTTCAGGGGGCTTTTTAAGGACTGATCTGAGTGGCGGGAGCGCCGGGCGGTGAGGTGGGCTGCCGGCGGCACCGCACAGGCCACCCCGACAAGCCAGCACCGCAGAGAAGCGGGTAGGGACCCTGCCGCTCCTGGCGGTCTCGCCTTCAGTCTGTAAAAAACGCAACACCTGGGAGGCGTGGCCTGACGGCATTCATCCCACGGGTCACAGGTGGCTCTCCCTGCACCGGACCTGTGACAGGTCTGCCCCGGGGCGCCCCTCCCTTGATCGAAGACTGGGCCCTCCCCGCAGGACTCGGGAGAGGCTGGCTGCGGTGTCCCGACTCGGCTCTCTGGCAAAAGCCTGGGACAGTGTTTCCTTTTGGAAGCCCGGGCTCCCTGGGAGACTTGGAAAGGGTAACAGGAGGTTTACTCACAGGTGCCTACAAACAGCAGTTTTCTTTTCAAATCAAAATGCCATCTTTTAGATGGGGGAAAAATGCCCACTTTAAGGCTGAACCTAGGTCAGCTCCTCTTGGTTTACGTTTTCTCAGGGTAGTTTGTACCAAACACTTGTCCAAGCAAAAACTGAGATTTAGCATCGACTGTGTGGCAGGCAGGCAGGCAGGCAGACAGACAGACACCGCCCCGAGAATCTGGTGACATCCCCTCCTGGTCCACCTGACGGTGGTGCGGAGGGAGAGGCAGGCTCTGGGAGAAGAGGCGTCTGTCCAAGTTCACTCCTCCACCTCGGCCCTCCCTGATTTCAGGAAGCGGAAAATCTGGGAGCGGCCCTCAGGCTGCCGGTAGACGACTTTGTCTGGTGTACGTTTCATGTAGTTTTTTTAAATCTCAGTCAACTCAAACGCCCAGCATCCAGTCCAGGGCTCGGACCAGCAGGAGCGACACTAAGGACAGTTAACACTGTCCTTAGGGACAGTGTTAACGCACAGAATTAAGTACGCCCCGGACACTCAGGACGGGGCCGAGCCCTGGTTGCGTGTTTCAGAAGTGTTCTTGCCTGCCCTCCAGCGACCCTCAGTGTCCATGGGGGCCAGAGCGGGACCCACACACGACTGCTCAGTCCGGAGGCTCGGTGACAGGTGTACACTCCCCCATCTTCGCAGGTGTGCTCAGGGATCGCTTTCTCTCAAACCCACTACCAAGAGCCCTCAGAGTGGGGACCCGGGACCCTGCGGCCCGGGACTCGTCCCTCCCCAACCCGGGGCTGCGGACACGCGGCCGGTCTCGGTCGTTCGCTGTCATTGCCGTACGAAGCCACCAAAGCTTCCAGGGCGTCCTGACACCGTTCGGAAATGACTTCGGGCAGCCATCAGGGTCCCGTGCCCTTCCTGCGCTTGTCTGTCTTTGCGAAACAAGCAGCAGGCGGCCCTCCTGAAGGCCACGGCGCGTGACACGGCCCCAGAACTCCCCACCCTGCCGGGGAAGATGTCCTCGGAGGCTGAGCGTGTGAGATGGAGTGACGGCACACTCTCGGTAGAAAGTGGGTTTCAGGGCAAACCATAACCACAGAGGTAAATCCACGGGTCGGCATGTGCTTTGACGCACAGGAAGTGTCTGGGGCTAATGATGAAACTTTTTAACTTTCCAGATGACAGAACAGAGGAAGCAGAAGCAGAGAATTGGCCTTCTAGGACACCCCCCGCACATGAACGTCAACCCGCAGCAGCCCGCGTGAGCGGCGGCCGGAAGGGGCCCGTGGCGGCCTTTCTAATTACTATTCGTGTGGGTGGGTGTGGCTAGCGAGTTCCGACCCGCCCACGGAGGTTTCAGCTCCGCCTAGTACACGTGTAAATACTCGGTTTTATACTCTGTGTATATGATGGCTACCCTAGAGGTCTGGATGTATGTATTGTAATAACTAGAACCGTTGGCACGGATGAAATTGTTTGTGCCAAAGATATCAAAAATGCCTTTTTTGGAAGGACTAAATAAGAAAGCACCTGATTTGCACTTGAACCAGATTATAGATTTAAAACTATATGACATGTATTTTGTATTTAAAACTAGAATAGCCAGTATTTATGTTTTTTATGAAACTGTGCAATACGGATGATGCACTCACGATGAATCTGTGACCTGGGCGCGCGTCTCCAAAGCTGGTGTGTTGATCCTGGGTCACAAGGGGTCCCAGAGCGAACGACGCTGCCGCCGGCGAGGGAGGCCCAGGCTCCCGGGGCACCGGGCAGCCCTGCGGCGGCACCGCTGCGCGTGGCCAGGGGCCTCCCTGCCTCCGTCTCGCCATGACGATGCTCTGCGTCTCCCCGGTGTCCAGCGAGCGTTCATTTTTAAGAGAAACAACTTTAGTTTCAAAGATAACTTTTAAGCTTCTGAGCTGATCGTTTAAACTGTCTGAGTAAGAGCTACATTAGAGGCTCAGGCTTTCGCTTTTGAAGTTGATGGGTTTTTTTAAAGGGGACTCATCACGCAGCGCGTGGGGTGAAGGCTGGCGAGGCCCGATCGGCGTCATCTCCTGGGTGGACTTTGGTGTCACGCTGTGAAGAAATGATGAACCTTGCAGGGTCTCTAGGTCATCTGGTCCGGACAGTAGAGTTGGCTTCTTTCTTCGTAGGAACCTAGGAAGTGTCAGTTTACAGTACCTGCAGAGGTGCCGTGGGACCCGCCCCTCGAGAGTCCCCGCTGGTCTCGTCACTCCCGTGAAGGAGCCCAGTTGCGGTTTTCTCTGTCACGCGACTTCTGCTGCCGACGGACGGAAAGTGGGAGAGGGACTTTTTACACCTGTTGCCTAGTTTTGTACATGGATCTCCTTTTCCGGGAGAAGCTCTCTGCCAAAAAAAAAAAAAAACAGTTTAAAAGTGTATTGAAAGCAGAGTTCCAAAATGAGTCAAGTTTGTAAATGCATATATAAACATAAATATTTAATAAACGATGCAGAACCGCCCAGAGCAGCCGACTGGTAGCTTTCGTTCGGGTGTCACGTGGCGCATCACCGGCTGCTCCAGCTGCGTGGTTTCTCTGGGCCGCCGGGAAGGCCACCTGGTGAGGCGGCCAGGAGACTCCGGAGACGCTGCGCTGGCTAGTGCCAGCCCCCAGGCAGACGTGAACGGTGCCCGGTGTGTTCAGGACGGGGCTCCTTCACTCTTAAGGGACGCGTGGCTGCCCCAGGCGTCACGGGTGCACGCGCAGCGTGGGGAGGCTCCGGAGCCTCTGCTGCAGGAGCTTGAACTGGAGGTGGTTTCCATTTGTGACCAGTGGCCAGGGTCCTCCTTGCAAAGCTAACGCTTCCACCAGAGGCCGGAGGGCCTATCCCTCCTGGCGGCCAGGGTGGCTCTGCTCACACCGGTGTCCCTGGGCTTTGGGAAGCAGTAATTGCCACCCGAACCTGGGAACTAGGTCGGGATTAGACTCGGGTGCAATGACCCGCTTCATAACCAGTGCTTCAACATTATAAATTTGGTAATTTGAAAAAGCTGGGAGCGCTCTGCCCATCAGTGTGGCGTACCCGCACAGAACTTTGCGCAGCCGGGCAGGCCCGGGGCAGAGCCGCCCTCGCAGCCAAGCCACAGGGCGGGAGGTCCACACGGAACCACGGGCCTCGCTCTCCCCGTGCCACCCAGCGTGTCAGGGGGCTCTGTGCTTTGTCCCTCAGGCCATCCAGTCCCCTGAGCAGCTTTTATGCGTGAGTGCACACCACCATCCCTCCATGACAGGCAGAGGGTCCCCCCAACAGGGGGCTGGGACCTCAACACAAAGCCCACAGAACTGAAACGGGAAACGTGGACTTGAAGCTCCCTCGGCCCATGATGTGGCACTGTGACTTCACCTCTCTCCGCACACGGCCTTTCAGCACCTCTATACTGGGGACCGAGGCCTGCATC
This sequence comes from Anoura caudifer, assembly GCA_004027475.1. Taxonomy (NCBI): domain Eukaryota; kingdom Metazoa; phylum Chordata; class Mammalia; order Chiroptera; family Phyllostomidae; genus Anoura; species Anoura caudifer. The sequence goes on from PVKU01004981.1 coordinate 82,226, forward strand.
TCCGGCACAGTCCTGCCCCTGCCTTCCCTCCGTGCAAAGGATTCTGGCTAGGAGCGTGGCGGGGCCATGCAAGAAAGTCTGACTTCGAGCACTTGATTTTAAAGGCTTGCTATAGCACCACTTCAAATTTCAAGGATTTGCCAATTTCTTAACTAAATCATTTGTTAAAGCATCCAAGAAATTCCTTCCCACTTTTCTGACGTTTACAGTATCTTGCCCTTTTCTGTGCCCAACCCCGAGACTGTAGTGGTAACCCTGTTCTCCCTACAGACAAAGCTTGTCCCCAGAACTCTGACACCCCACCCTGCACTCCGTTCCTGGAGCTGTGCCCGCCCCCCGCCCCAACACACAGTAAACCCAGCTCGCATTTCATTCTTTGCAACTCGGGTCCAGACTCCTCATCCCTCGTGCTCCGTTCCTGCGGTTCTGACTCAGTGGCTCCCTCAGAAAATGGTGGCCTGGCCGTGCTGCGCCCCCCAACCCCCACCCACAGGTGCGGGGGGCAGGGAGCAGGCACACTAGGTTCCGGAGTCCAGCCTGCGGCTCCGTCTGCAGCAGCAGCAACAGCTAACCCCGCCTTCCCGACGTGCCGGTGGGACAGGACCACGGCCCCACGGGCGACAGCCAGCCGGGGTGAGCTCATCGAGAGCTCCGTTCCGGGGGCCGTACCTCCCGTCGTGGGCCGCCTGCAGCTGCACCGACAGGGAGCAGCCACAAGGTCTCTGACACAGACGCACCTCAGAGGCCTGTGGCTTCGGTGCCGACCACCAACCACCGCAGCAAAGCAAGCCGTGGTCCTGTTGCCGGTGGGGGCGCAGCCTTGGGTTTGTGAAGAACTCAGCACCTGCGCAGCGCCGTGCAGCAGCAAGCCCGAGATGAGGGGCGCCCGCTGCCACCTGGAGGCTGCTCCTGGGCCATGTGGCTTCCACGCAGACAGAACACGACAGATGTCACACGCAGAAGGGGCAGGACCACGGGCATGTGGAAGCAGGGGTGGTTGGCGCTAACATACGTTTTCACAGATTTTAAAAACAATCTATGTGCTTGACAGCAGGCCTCGAGTGCATGTGGCAATAGAAGTCTCCTTTACCCACCGACCACGCAGCAGAGAGAAGCTTCAAAGACCAGCAGCGGAGCCTGGGAGAGATGACACGGCCCCAGGGCCCGGCCGCAGCTGCCTCCTCCCGGAACGGGGCTGGGGCGTCTGACCCGCTGCCCCTTCCCGTGGCTCGTGCAGAACTGCACTTTGTCCTGCAAGGCACGGGGGCTTGCTTTGCCTTTCGAGTCTCTTTCCTAAGAGGTTCTCCAAGTTAGAAAGCTCTGGACCCGAACGCTTCGCCAAGACCGAAAGCTGTGGCGAGGACAAGCTCCTCGGATCCCCGTCTCGCAGCCTCGAGCCTCCTCCAGACACCTCCCACCTGACCGCGGCCCCGGAGGAGGCTGCACTCCCACCGAGAATCCCGCCCCGGGACACGTGTATTCGCCAGCTCCCCTGCGCTCTCCCCACACCGACCGTGTTAACAAGCGGCTAGAATGTTGGAAAGCCCCATAAAGATTTCGATTTTACAGAAAGTACCCAAAATTCCACCACTTGCACATCACACAGCGCCTGCTGAAGTTTTGAGTAAAGTGCCGTGTGTGGTTTTCGTGGGTGGCCGCCACTCAGCGTGGCCGTCGGCCTCCGCGGTTACCTGCAGGGGCGGCTGCGATGACGACCACGGGTTCCGATGATGGCGGCCCTCCCGGCTGCTCCCACCCTGGGGCCTGCGCGCCGCGTTCAGCAGCCTGGCCACCTGGAGGCCCGTCCAGCAGCACCAGTGGCCTCTCTGCCGCAGACCGCCCCGGCGGGAGCAGATGGGGCAGATGGCGGTCTGCCTCTCCCCCGCACTCCACTCAGACGGAGCCGCGGGGTCTGCACTGCCCAGGGGCTTGTCTTTGAAACTCGTTGGGTAAAGCTGACCTCTAGCTCGCTGGGCACCGCATTTAACGAACAAAACACACTGGCAGAGGAGAGACTTACGATACTGAAAGTGCTTTAAGGTCAGGACGCACAGGTGCGAGAGAGAACCCTAACACCTCGAGGGGAAACTGCACCAGCCACCGGCCGGGGAAGAGAAAGGGAAGCTAGAAACCGCTGCAGAGGAAGAGCGCCGGGTTTCAGAAACCCCCAGGGTGGGCTCCGAACGACACCCAGCGAGTCCCACGGCCCCGCACGGGCAGAGTGCTGTGCGCAGGAGCCACCGGCGGAAACGCTGGGCCAGCATTTCAGACGTGGCCCCTGGAAAGGTGGCGGGTCCCCGTCAAAAATGAAACTTCAGCCGCCCAGGCATGTCACCTGCTCGCTCCGGAACATGAGCTGGTGGCCGCATCCTTTCCCACAGACGGAGCCCTGTGGCACCTCGTCGAGCCCAGTTGGAAGCATTCCGCACGCTTTCTCTGGAAGGAAAACCGTAAGGGTTCGTGGGGAACGGGAGCCGCTGTGGGTGCAAGTGGCCGTCCCCTTCCGGGCGCAGCTGGAAGAGCTCGGTCTCCACGCCGGTGCCGCCCGGCCCAGAGCACACACTTACCTCTGGGCAGGGATGACCGGGAGGAAAGGCGGTCAGTGTCCTGTGTCTGGTTTGTACCCCCCACGGGGTACTTCCCCTCCCTCGGCAACACGGCCGCCTCGATGCCCCGCACCTCTCCACAGCCTCCGCCAAATACTGCCCAGCCGGCAAGCACGGCTCTGCGTCCCTGCCGCCGGGGCCGCAGGGTGCTGGCGTGGGACGGCATTTGATCTCGGGGAGGACGGTGGGACCCTGAAGAGCCTTCTCACCGTTGATCCTAAACCCGAGTGCAGCCCGGGCTCCTCAGCTCCCCTCTCTGTACCCAGCGCCACCCCAGGCAGACACGACCCTCTCTGCCCTGTCTGTGCAGCCATCTTCACATGGGCGCTGCGAAGAGCAGATCTTCACCGGAGGGGGGTTGTCCCAACAGGAAACCGTTCCGGCCTGAGCCTGAGACACCCCAACTCCCTGCGGCCAGAGCAGCACCTTCGCCTCCACCTCCGGCCTGAGGCCAGGGCCCCGCCCCCCTCGCCTCCCCTGCCCAAGCAACAGCTAAATAAAAAACCTCCATCCAGCTTCAGGCAAACACTGAAAATCCCGTGTCTTTGTTACACGGGGCATTTCCGCCCCAGCCGCTCCCGCCTCCCTGAGCCGCCCCCCCCCAGCCCCTCCCTTTGACCAGACCAGAACCAGGTGATAACTCAGATGGCCGCAGCCTCCACCTCAAAGAGCCACCAGCATGCACAACGGCCCTGTTCTCTCCCTGACACAGGCCTTGCTTACCTGGGGGGCCGGGGGGCTCAGTTTAGAAAGGTGAAGTGATCCCAGACCATCAGACCGGGGATCCACAGGCGGGTCCTAGGACCGAGGGCCACAGGCCCCCCCACCCCCACTGACACCATTGCACTGTGCCGGGTGCGGGCCTGCCCACCCGCTCAGGGAAGACCCGCCCGAGCAAGGGCGGAGGGCGCCAAGGAAACAGCGCACACCCTTCCAGGTGAGGGCCGCAGCTGGTTCACGGCCAAGCCAGGGTACCTAGCGCCGTCCCTGCCAAAGAAAGGGGCTCCGTGCCTTTGAGGGGGGAAAACAGTCTGCAAACCTTCCCTGCATCTGCCTGAGGGTCTCAGGGCCAAGGCCCACGAGGGTCTTTCACTACGGGAGGAATATCTGGCAGTGGCCCGGAGGGAGATGTGTACAGAACAATCATGCAGCCAGCCACTACTCGGCTGCTGAATGACCGTGGACCCCCGACACCCACCCCCCCGCCGGCCACCCTGCCTCTGGTGGTCCCGCTTCACAGCTCAAACCTTCCTCCCTCTCACCACGTGGCCCGACCTCTCTCCCTCCGTCAGCCCTGGCCACACACACACAGCTGTCATCTCCACCACGGCTGCTTCAGCCCCCGCCGCACCTCCCTGTCCCCACCCCATCCCCTCGGCTTCCAGGCCCAAGGGCCCGCCCCCTGGCAGTACGGGCAGCAGCTGCAGCCCCCCGACAGAACGCGACTTGGGAAGCGTACGGAAGGCCGTTGGGGGGGGACAGGGTTACGACGGCTCACTTACATGTGCACGCAGACCCGACCCAAACCAATCCCGGGACATTCTGTTCCCACGTCACGGAAGTCAGACTCAAAGGCCACAGGCTGTGTTGTTCCATGGACGTGACAGTCTGGACCGGGCACAGCTGTGGGGGCAGAAATCAGACCAGTGGTTGCCAGAGACAAGGAGACTGGGAAGGGGACTTATTACGAAGGGACCCTGGGGGAATATTTTGGTGATGGAAATACTTTTCGCGGTTATGCTTTAGAAGGTTCTCAAAATTCATAGAACTGTAACCCAAAAGGGGAAAATTTTACTATACATGTAAGTGATACTTCAGTAAGCTTGCCTTTAAAAACTTAAAAAAACAAAAAACCCTGGTGAGACAAATAAAGGGCCAGTCCCAGACTCCGCATGCGGAACCCGCCCCCCAGGTGCCCCCGAGGCTGCTAGTGTCCAACACGTCACCCCCCTGTCCTGTTTCACGAGCAAGGCGCACCTGGTCTGAAGCAAGTGCCACCTCGCAGAGGAGGGTGGGAGGGTAAGGGCGGAGACCTGCTGGCTGCCCAGTGAGGCTAGCAATGAGACTTTCCTTTCAAAAACGGTTGGAAACCGCTGACCGTTTCAGAGCCTGCACACGGCCCAGTCCCCAGGTACACCGGGTTACTTTCCATTGCCGCCGTGACCGCCAGCACCCGAGCGCTCCGAAACAACGCAGGCGTGTTCGATGGGTGGGCAGACCAGTCTGCAACGGGCGGCCGGGCTGCCTTCCGCCTGGACGCCCCAGGGAAGGATCCCATCTTCGCCTCCGGTGGCCTCTAGAGGTGCCCACCTCCAAAGCCAGCAGTGTCGCCCTGGCTGGTGCCTCTGCCTCCCCTGTCCCCTTGTGAGGATCCTTGACTCCGTGAGTCCCATTTGGCTAGCCCACCTCCAAACCCGAAATGCGGTGCCACCTGCAACATCCCACGGCCACGTAAGGCGGCACGTTCACAGGGCTCAGGCATGAGGACGGGGACTCCTCAGAGAAGGCCGTGCGTCCCCTCCCCGGGAGCCGGTGCAGGCCCAAGGCAGAGGCTCAGGCTCAGGACAAGGACGAGGAGGACAAGTCGCCTGTTTCCCAGCCTGACTTCTCTGAAGACAGGAGGTCAGAGGTCCCTCCAGCCCAGACAGGTGCACGGTCAGGTCACCGACAGGATCGTGGACACTGACCAGCTGTCGGCGTTGCCGAGAGGGGCTTGTCTCCCATCACCTTTGCTGCTGACACTGCTGGACAAGGAGAAACAACGGGGAAAAAATAGCTGTGGTTGCTGCTTCAAACACACACACACGCACACACACACACCCATATATCTTGTCTGCCTGGGGTTTTACTTGTGGGGGTTAACTCTGTAAAACCAAGTAAGACCAGGTGAAGTACAAAGGAAGCAAAAGTGGACTGTGAACTTCCCAACCAGATAACCCGTGTTGATTAAAAAATAATAATAAAGCCAACGAATGCATGTATAAGATTAGAAAATTCAAGTACTAGGCCATCCACATCTCTTCTTTGGTGAAGTGTCTACTCACATTTTTTGCTCAGTTTTTTATTTCTTTTGTTATTACTGAATTTTAAAGTTTTGGGGTTTTTTTTACATTCTGCTTGCCAGTTCTTTTTTTTTTTTTTTTTTTTTTTTTAAGATTTTATTTATTTTTAGAGAGGGGAAGGGAGGGAGGAATAGAGGGAGAGAAACAGCAATGTGTGGTTGCCTCTCGCTCACCCCCTACTGGGGCCCTGGCCCTCAGCCCAGGCATGTGCCCTGACTGGGGATCGAACCGTCGACCCTTCCTCTGCAGTCCGGCGCTCAGTCCATCGAGCCACACCAGCCAGGGCTGATTGCCCGTTCTTTATCAAATACATATTTTGCAAATGTTTTTTCCTGGTCTGTGGCTTATTTTTTTCATTTTCTTAGCAGAGCTTTTCAAAGACCAAGGTTTTTTCAACTTTGATGAAACTCAGTTTAGCAGGTTTTTTCATGTATGATTCATGTGTTTTGTGTCCTAAGAAATCTTGGCCTACCTCAAGTCCCAGAGATTATTTTCCTGTTTCCTTCTAGAACAGCGGCGTACAATAGAGCTTTCTGCAAAGGTGAAAATGCGCTGTAACCCAAGCTAATGAATACGCAAAAACCAACTCAGATGGACTGAAGATGTAATAAAGGGCAGACCCGAAACTGTAAAACTCCAAGAAAACACCGGGGGAAAAGCTGCCAGGGCCATGAGTCCTCCAACATGGCCCCCAAAGGACAAGCAACAGTAGCGAAAATTAATGGGTTGGGGAAACATCAAACTAAAGAGCTTTTTGCACAGCAAAGAAAACAATAGAGTAAAAAAGGCAACCTACAGAAAGAGAGAAGGTATTTGCAAACTGATAAAGGGTCACCATGCGAAATAAGCAAGGAACTCCTACCACTCCATAGTGAAAAGACAACCCTATTAAAAATGGTCAAAAGATCCAAACGGACCCTTCTCCAAAGAAGATAACTCAAAGGCCGACAGATCGGTGACGCTCAGCATCACTCGGTGCAAATCAAACCACAGCGAGAGGTCCCCCTCCCCCGTTAGGATGGCTGCTGTCAAGAGGAGAGAACGTCAAGCGGTGAGGATGTGGAGAAACCGGAACCCTGGTGCCCGGTCGGTGGGAGTGGAAATGACAGTGACTACAGAGAACGGGGAGGCAGTTCCTCAAAAAAGCAAAACCAAAACCACGAAGGAACCCAGCGGTCCCGTGGCAGCAACTCCCGGTGATGGCTGCACTGCCGGGGGCCGCACGCCCTGCAGGAAGCGGAGGACGCAACCCGAGTGCCTGTGACTGATGGCGGACAGCGTGGTGCACGCACGCCGTGGAACAGTATTCGGCTGAGAAAAGGAGGGGAATCCTGCCGCAGGCTACCGAACGGGCGAAGCTCGAGGGCAACGTGCTAGGTGAAGCGAGCCAGCCGCGGAAGGCTGTCACATGAGACCACTTTCTCGAGGCAGGGGCCGTAGCCAGAGTCATCACAGCAGAAAGCACAGCCGTGGTTGTCAGGGATGGGGGCGGGGGCCGCCGTCCCACGGGTGTCACACTCCAGTCACGTCACATCGGAAAGCCCCAGCCATCCAGCCAGCGCAGGCGCCGGGCTCAGAGTTAACAGCCCCGTCCTGCGCCCTTCGAACTCATTCGGGGTTGCTCTCAGGCCACGTGCACTGTCACACGCGTCCTGGAAGTCCCCGTCTTGACCGCTGTAGCTTCGAGACAGTAAGTCTTGAAATCGGGCCCTGCGAGTCCTCCACCTTTGATTTTGTTTCCGAAATTGTTTCCGCTGTTCTCTTCGTTCCCCACATACACTTTAGACGCGCCCTGCAGATTACCGCCAAGACGACAGCCATGGTGGTGACCGTCATGTCCCTGAGTCTCCCCATCGATTCAGTAAGAAATGACCTCTTGACGGCACTGCATGTTCCAACGGCATCCCCCTGCTGGGAAGCTCCGTGGACACCTGGGCTGCGTCACAGGGCCCCCGTCCCTGCAGCACGGAACACGCTGTAACTCTTTTCCCGTCTGACCCTTCCTCTGTCCGCCAGCCGCCCTGACAGCTGGGGCTGCTTCACGTCTCCGCCGTCCCTCACCTCCTGTGATTGTCCAATTCCGAAATCCTTGCTTTATTCACGGAAACAGGAATGAACCAGAACAGAGGGGTCAAGGGCGGGGGGGGGGGGGTTATAACTTGGGCACATGGACGGCACTGACCACACACCCAGGCACAAGGAGTCGGTGCCCACCCTATCGTGTGAGCGCTGAGCTCAGGAGGCCGCGGGCAATCCCCTTCTCTCCGAACCCTGTCCGCCTTTCTTCCACGGGCTCAGCGACACATGCATCACAGTGATGGAGGAGAATCATGTAAGAGAAGATAAAGTGAAGGCATTTTGTAAAGCAAACAATGGCACGTGTAGATGTCATATCACATATACACATATGTACCGTGCCATTCTACATTCGTACACATCATATACATGTTACATATATCATGAACTAACCCATGGCCCCCAAAGTCTAATAACTTATATTTAGCCATCAGCGCTCTCTGCTATTAATTTCCTACGTTTTCAATTAATTTTTACTTTAATGAAGCAGGGCACAGACACAAATTAACCTTTCCTTTTCTGAAGTCTAAAACCCTCGTTCTGAAACACTCATCATCTGTCGCCAATTCCATGAGCAGATTCGCAGCACACGCCGTGCGTTAAATTAAAATTCTCGACCCTGTTACTGAAGCAAGAACCGCCCCGTTTCGGCTGAGGGCCCTATCAGTGTAAGTGTGGTGATTTCATCCGAAACAAAGGTAATGTTAAAGGAAACCGGTATTTCTCAATGGACCATGATAAATGTCCAGGATTTCTATCCGCTGGCCTCTTCAAAGGCATAACCTTTCAGGAAGACTCTTTTCTCTTAAAAAACAGAGAGACGATGTGATAAACTCCCGAAGGTGGAAGACCGTTTACCGAGCACGCTTCCATTCCCGAGTCCACTGCGGCGAAATGAGACGGTGGGCACCCATGACACAGAAGCGGCACCTTCTCGGCGACGGTTTATCAGGGTTGCTGCGGTTTCGCCGCATGCTCTCCGCTAAATACTGTTGAACGGAAATCGGGGTGAGGACCCAGGACAACTAGCTCTTTCAAGTCAATTTCAAGCAACTGGAACATTAGCAGGTAAACTCTACAAATGTTTACAATACTGAAATGGAAAAGTGAAATTAAGTGAAAAAAGTCAAGCCATGGAATCACTCTTACACTCTCCATAACATATTTTTAATAATCACTCAGAGAAAGCACCTTGTCCAAGGAGGAAGCTACGGGTGGGTGTCCGCCCATTTGACCAAACACCTGCCACCTGCCACTCACTGGGGGGCCAGGCTCCATCGGCCGCCTGTACATATTTGAGACACCAGGCACCACATGCTGCGGACAGACACGGCAGGTTTACAAAAAGCCAGTCACAGTCTGGCAAAACACGCTGCACAATAAACAGACCATAAACAGAAACTATCACCAGCACTCCCGCAAAATCCAGCTGGGTTTATCCCTAATCCCAGTTTCAGCTGCAGGTTTTTTCCAGACTGAACAGTGGTATGATTTACTCAACACTCTGCAGAAGCCAGGGCGTGGTCATCCTTCTCTAAATAATATTACAAATGGATTTTTCCCTGAACTCTTGTTGCAACAGGATCTTGAAGTGGTTACTGGTAGGAAAAAGTAAGATTAAGGGCAACGTGCAGGGCTACAGAAATAAATTCAGAGCTTTCCAGGACCACCATTGCAACAATGGAGGTAGGGGCGTTATTGAGACCAAAAAGAAAAAGAAAAAAAGATCCTATGGCCAAGCTCTCAATACAGAACCACAGTTAACAGTTAACAGTTAACGAACATCTGGTTTTGCCAGCTTGCCTCTTAAGCGCCGACAATTTTATCCCAAGTTATTCCAGGACACTAACAACCGCCCCAAATGCAGGTCCAACACTGTTCCCTCCTGGCCACCAGAATGAATTTAGGAAAATCAATGAAACGCTTCCTTTGGCCTTTCTAAAACAACACCAACTAGAGAGACGGGGGAAAATTAGGGCTGGGGAGCCTTCTTTAACGCAGGTACGCGCCGGCAAGTGCCTAACAAATGAGAGATCGCACTCCTGCTCCCTGGCTAGCCCACAGAGTGCAGATGGGCCGCTGACCCCCGGGCACCCCCACGCAGCCGGGCTGCTCCGAAATCAACGCCTGCACCTAGAAGCCCCGGGATGACGCTGCACACGCGCACTCCTTCATTCCCGTTTGGGGCGCTGATGAGTAAACTGAGGCCCAGGCTTACACAGGCAGGCGGCCACGCCCCCAGGGAGCCCAGCTGGGAGCCCTGGCACCGAACCACCGAGGAACGCTGGTCCTGCTCTGTGCCCCCGTTAAGCAGGTGGTGCTTGGGACGTGAACTGTTCCCATCTTGGCCACTCTACTGGAGTGGGGAAACTGAGGCCTGGGCCAAGGGATGTGCCAGAGGTCACAGAGCCGCCAGCGGGCCCAAACGGGCCGCGAAGGCTGATGTTTGGGATTCCCACGTCCCTTGAACAATCTCCCAAGGCCGCTGCCAGGCTACCCCCCTCCAAATCCCCCCCAAGGGTCGCGCAGCCTCCCATGGGAAGGGGCCAGGGCCGGGACGCTCCCGTCCCAGAACGTTTTCCCGTCAGCAGCTTTCGTCGCCAGGAGAAACCGGCGGCCCGCCCGAGGACCCCACCCGCAGCCAGCTGCAAGGCACCAGGCCAGGCAAACGCGACTTGTTCCCAGGAACTCCCTCCCGCCGCCTTCACCCCTCTGCCACCTCCGCCCTCGCCCAGCCCCGCTGTGCGCCTGCGCGCCCCGGCCTAGGAGCTCTGGGCCGGCTCCTCACGTGGGCCTCCACATGGCTCCGCCGCCGCCAATGACAAGGCGGAGCCTCGCGCTCGCCACGCCCCCTGTGCCCCGCCCCCTCGAAGGAGCGCGGGACCCTGGCCTGGCGCATGCGCCTCCTCTCCCAGCCAGCCGCAGACTGCGCCTGCTGGGCCGCGTGCTGTGTGCGCACGCGCGCAGTGTGGTTGCTCTGGGGGTCCGCGCACGTTTGAGGCGGTGGAGCCCGCGAGCTTCCGCGGGAAGGCGGGGCAGGCGGGGGCGTGCGCACAGGCCTCCACGTGGGCGGGCCGGCGCCTCGGGCTGCCCTCACTGCGCTTCTGGCTCAGTCAGAGGGCGATCGGAAAGAACTGCTCCAAGTTTTCCCACTTTACAGTTAGATGCGAATCAGGCGAACCCTCTCTACCTCCACGTGGCCCACGCCCCGGGGCAGTGGCTGCGCGTGGTGCGGAGACTGCTTGTGCTCCGCCCTTGGGGGGCCAGGTCTCCCGCCTCCCAGCCCAAGCGGCAAGGCGCGGGGACGTGTCGCACCCGGGGGCCCCCTGGCCGGGGCCCTGCTGCAGAGGCTAGGCCCGAGCACGCCGGGGCCTCGGCGACACACACCTCTCCCGCCAATGCCGTCCCCGCCAGGCCTGCGCTCCTTTCTCGCGGATGGTGTTACGAAGAAAAGGTAGGGCCGTGTCGAGGCTGCGCTGCCACGTGCAGAGCCCGAAATGGGCACCCTGGTTGTGTGCATTCGTGTGCCCCTGGATGAAACCCCGCGTCCTGGGGAGGAGGAAGCTCTTGGTTGCTATGGGAAACGCTGCCGGGCGGTGTCAGGACCACCGGCGGTGAGATGGGCGTCCCTGAGGCCGGGCTCAGAGGAACGCGAGGCCCACGTTTGTCTCGTTGGGCGGCCGTAGGCGGGTGTGCTTGGCGGTGAGTGCCCGCTGCCCGGGGACAGCTTCTTGGGTTGATGCCTGGGTGTGAACACGTCGGGAAAAGAGCTCAGACCTGCTCCTCTGCCCCCCAAATGTCGTTTTCTTGTTACTCTGGAATGGTCGGTACATGTGTTTTTTCTGTCTTCTCTGGAGGTGAGGGAAGGGGCAGTTTGGGTGAAAATTATTGTGGGAAGGCTTGGAGAAGGATGGAGAACGATGAGAACCGAGCAGGTAGCAAAACGTTTTTATCGTCAGACCCTGGAGACAGTGCTCGTTCGGTTCCAGAACGCAGCCATTTAAGCGAGTGGTGATCTTTTTCCTGGTGGGGGCCCGGCCTCCGATTTGGGGAAAACACCGCACCTGTGGAGAGCAGGAAGGCCGGCGCCCGTAAAACCAGGTACCGCTCGGAGACCGCCCAGGGCGGGTTCCCCTTTGCTGCCGACTCCCCAGAGACTGTAGGACACAGGGATTGGTTTGTTCACGTCTTTCTTCCTAACTGTCGAAAGCATGTTGTTGCTGCACTTGGATTCGTGGGCCCTAAAGTGGGATCTTGTCCGAATGGAAGCCCTGGAAATAGGGTGCGGGGCGACGGTGCCGGGATTGCGGCGAGGAGGGGAGAAGGTGCTCGGTGGGGAGATAACGCGGGAGCTTAGGGAGAGAATGAAGCAGCAGTGGTGGCTGGTCTAGCAGATTGTGTTTACGTTCAGCTAATGGCCCTTCTTGTGCATGAGGATTTGTACCAATATGTTGCTTACTGGGACCAAAAAACATCATCATTTCTGCACTTTCAGGGTCCTGAGATTTCTGGCACTGGAGTAGGAAGGACCCAGGCAGGGCGGGACAGTTTTGTTCGGCAACGTTCACCTAGGGCTCAGTCGGGCCAAGGGCATGTGGTTTCAGGGTGTCCACCCCACCCCCGAGTCAGAAATGAAAGACCATGGTGACGAGGGAGGGGGCAAGACCCACGGCCTGAAGACAGAGAATGGGCCTCGGAAGCTGAGCTCCCCTGATGACTGAGCAGGCGGAGAGTTAGCCGCCTGGGCTGAGCCTTAATCTCCCACTAACAGCATCCCTGAAGAGGCCCAATGGGTAACTCATTCATTGTGTTTCTGTCTACATTCTCCACCCTTCTCCTTCCTCCTCCCCGCCCCAGGGTCAGGTGGGTTCTGCCCTGATTGGAGGCAGACTGGGGGGACCAGCAGGATCTCAGACCTCATGGCCCCTTCTCCTCCCCGATGGCACCCGAGCCAGCGGTTGCACATTAGTAGGTGACTTGGCCAACACGGCTCAGCTGGTTAGTGACCGCGCCAGGGTGAGAGCCACGTTCTCCCTCTTCAGAGCCGGTTACTCTGCCCATGCGTCCCTGAAGTGGCCGCTGCTTTCTTCCCACTCCACCTGCCACCCAAGAGGCGGAGTCTCTTTCTCTCCGCTTGACTTGCTTTGTGACTTCATCTGACCCGTGGCATGCTGTGAACGTGACACTCTGTAGCTCTGAGCTCAGGCCCACTGAGGCCTGGCAGCTTCTGCACGCCCCTGTGGGGGGCCAGCCCCCACCTTTCACAAAGCGTGGGCGAAACCACCAAGCGCTGAGGCACATGGAGAAGCGGCAGACACATGAGGGGCGCCCTCCTGGGCCTTCCAGGCAGCCCAGATGATCGCAGCCGCCAGGTGAGCAACCCCCCAGATCACGGGGAGCAGAGCTAGTCAGCCAGACTCCACTCCACCTCCTGACCCAGAGGATCACGGGAAGCAGACAGCTGAAGGTCTGCTGCCTCCTCTGCCTCACTCTGTTAAAACTTGACTATCGTACTGAACAATCAGGACGTAAGACTATGGGTAGGTTTCTGAAGTCTTGCTAAGGGACCTTAAAAACCAACACTTCCACGGGTGTCAACAGCTCTTATCAAGACAGGGTGGTCCTCTGCTTGAAATAACTCTGAGCACTAAAACTGGATGTTAATCACAGTTTATTGATTTGCTGATCAGCCATCCCTGCTGTGGTCATTTACACGTAGCATTTAGCTGTAACAAAATTTTCCCCAGATCCTAACATTCTGTCGTCTGATGCTGCATTTCAGGCCTCCATCAGAAGCCTCCAGGGCTCAAGACGCTGCAGCTGACTTTGCTCCCTACTGTGCAGTTTGGGCGGGGCTCATAGGGAGGGGGAGGGGGGCAGCTGGGCTCGCTCTGCTGGGCCTTGGCCAGGGTCGGCCTGCAGGTGGGCTCCCTGAGGTCTGGAGGTCGGTGGGCAGAGGACCAGCGGGGCTCCAGCTTTGTCATCTCCGGCAGGGTGACTCAGGCTGGCTGGCACGCTCACGGGCGGCGCAGGGACCCCAGCAGAAGCCGCATCACACTGTGCAACTTGGCTACGGAAGGGAGGCGGCACCCCTCCTGCCCTGCCATCGGCCCCCAAGCACGAGGTAGCAGACCACGGCGGGGGGCGGGGGGGGGTGCCAGATTGGTGCTGCCGTATCTAGAAGACATAATCCCGCCTCGCCCACCATCCCGACTCTGCCTCTGAATTTTATGCTAGGTATAAAGTCTTGAAAAACTAATTCCAGGAGCTTTGATGTTTAAAAAAAGCCACGTTACTACTCATTGAAACACCTACAAAGGTTCACTCATTTTCCTTACACACGACCTGGTTTGGGGGCTGTCATTTACCCCTCTCCCCCAGGGATTCGGCGTGAGCTGGGGAGAGGTGAGCATGGATGGCCCACTGTTACTGCTGTTTTATAAACCTCCCCCTTAAAAAAAAATAGATTCACTGCTTACAGTTGAAACAAGTAGGGCGTTCATAGCAAGGTCAGCACATTCTGAATCTCATCTGACTCCGGCATATTCTAAAGAAAATTCATTTTGAATACTCCGTAGCAAGTTTCGGATGAATACTAACAACTTACCTTTCTACGTGCGTGCGCGCGTGACACGGCACACTCCTTCCGTGGCTCTTATCCCCACGGGGTTTCCAGCTTCTCAGCCCAGCTTACCTGCTACTGTGTGTTGTTTTTTTTAAAACCTGGCAATGCCACACCAAAGGTACATGGTGCCTTTTTAACTGTTGCCTAGCAACACTCAGGCCGGGAAGAAAAGTGCAGCGGAGCCCTGTAATTCTGTTAGGGATCATATTGTGCCTAAGACTTAATTAGCCAAATTGAAGTTTTGTGTGAACAGCAAAAGTAGCGTTTCTCCGATTGCGAAAATGTGCCCCCGGACACGTACCAATTAGGAGGGGCTGCAGTGGTACATCTGTAGCATTTTGTCGTCGTTTTGAAACTGTTACGAGTAAAAATAAATACCGACTAAAAATTGGCCACATATTCCTTGCAGATTTTTGTACTGACGTTAAGTCCTTCTCTAGCTGTGGTCTGACTCCTGAACCTGGTTTTTCCAGTTTATTCTCCTAAACTGTGTTTTTAGTGTAATCCAAAGATGGGGTTTTATAAATATTTAACGTTGGCTTTCCAGACCGTCTTTACCAATTCCACCTAACGTTTGCCCGGTAAGCGGCACCACCAGAACCCGTAGCACGGGCAGATAGACGTTCTTCACGAGGGGATCCAGGGATTTCGATCAACTGACTCCTAGCTCTTCCTGCCTGTGAGTCAAGTGGGTCACTAAGAATCCACCTGCGAGCAAACTGCGCTCTCCCAGCGTGAACCATCGCCCGATGGGGGTTCCGTTTCCATGGTTAAAGCTCAGCAGTCCAAGGGCGTCTTTGCAAGAAGCACAACAGAACGAGGAAGGAGACTGGTCCTAGCTGAAGTGTTTTACTGCTTCCGTTCTTTTTAAGAGGAGAGAATTTGTTTTAACAAGCATTTTGTTAGAAAAAAGAAAACCGGGTTAGGTGCCAGGAACAGGAAAGCGTGCCGCGAGGAGGTCACTGTAATCTGGGTAAAGAAATGTCCTCGCTAAGGAGGGACCTCAGGGTGTACGTCAGTCCCGGCCGTCAGTCCCAGCCGGGCGATGCAGGGCTCTCCCGGTGGTTTCAAAGAAAGGCCCTGTTGGTCGCGGGCATGGCGGGCGCCCCGTGCAACTGGCCCGGTGGCCCTTTCCAGTCCTGGCACTAAGGCGCCGTGGAAGCTGGGTTTAAAGCCCGAAGGTCACTCGTCATTTCCCTAATCTCTCCGAGCACGGTGCTCCTCGTGGGTAGCGCAGAGCTGATCCCACACGCTCTACTTTTTCACGAGAGTGTTGGACGGATGCGACAGAAAGGAAGGGGTGCGGGCCGAAGGGAGGCACGTCTGTGCGCCGTTCCCCAAAACCCCCCGACAGCACAGAGACCGGCCTGGCGCCGAGGGCAGCGCGGCGCCTTGCCCGAGCCGCAGCCGGGGAGACGTGGCCGACCTGGCTGCCCACTGCCCGGCTGCTCCAGGCGCGGTGCACGGGCGAGACGGGATGAAGGCAGGCTGGGCACCACCATCAGTAGCGCTCCCCAGCCACGGCCCGTTTATTTAAAGTTACATTGTGTGTGTGTGAGTGTGTGAATCTCCATATGTCATGTTTAAATGTTTCCATGTTTGTCGATTTAGGGGGCATGATATTCAGGGGTTTTTAATGGTAGTAACATATGATCAGTATAGAAAATCTGGAAAACACAGTAAAGTCAAAACTACAAGAAAAAATGGGATGGCCGGTGAAACACAGAAGCATGTTGGATAAGCGGCAACCCCATCCCTCCCCCCCCCCCCCCCCCCCGGAAAGAACGCTTTTCTGGAGGAAGAATGGAGCATTGAACACCAGCATGTAGCCAGGATTCTGGGGTTTGTTCAGCGAGGGTCAGGATGACATACCGGCCTTGGCAAGTTGTCAGACCTTTTCAGCTGCGATTAGATAAACACAATCCAAGAAAATAGCTTGCTGTGCAGCAGAATGCTCGTAGAGGTAGGATTGGCAGGTACCCTGAGCCTCTCGCTAACATCCCTAAAGGAACATCAGTTTCTAGAAAGCCCAGACCTGGAAGAAAGAGCCCCACAGCACAGGGGCTTGCACGGGGTGGTTCGGGGCGGACCGGCCTGTCGCCCTGAAACAGCTGCATGTCGCTCAGGTGGACGTTCGTTCTGGGACCGGAGAATTCAGGCATCGGACCGGCTCCCTGGACGTTGGAGGCACGTCTGAGGTGGGAGTGTGAGTAGAAAGCAGGAGGCAGGACCCTGGACAGAGGGTCCTGCTCCAAAGGAAGAGGTTGCTACTGGAGAGGAGCGTTCCGGGGTGTCTGCTGCTGAGCTTTTGGTGAAGGGCTGGGAGGGGAAATTGAGGCAGAAACCAGAAGGCCCCACAGGGCTGGGCAGGCTTCCAGGGAGCCCGTTGAGAATGTGTCAGCAATGAAAGACCCTGCCCTGTGCCTGCCCCCACTTCCAACCCTGTCCCAAATGGAGGCCCCCAGCGTCTCCCTGCCATGCCTGGATTCCCCTCTGACGCCAGCGTCCCTGACACCGAGAGGAGCCGCGCTCCCTTGGAGCGCCCCCAGCAGCAGGGTAGCATGTCCCCGAGGCCAGGCACAAAGTTCTCGAACCCCATGGGTTCGCCTTCTGTGTTTTTCTAAGCGTGAGCCCTGGCTCCTGGCCGATGGCGGGCTGCGAGCGGATGCAGAGAGCAGGGTGCAGGCTCCCCTGTTCCGGGGAAGCCTCCCTCCTTCCGAAACTCTGCCACCTGAATCGTCTGAGAGACTTCGGACAGACTCCACTGTTAACAGATAAGGGACCGTCAGCTCTGTCACTCAGAGGAAGTGATGCACTGAGAGGATGGGGACCAATCGTCACCTCTTAAGCAGAGAATGTGCTTTTAATCATCCGTTTGTTAAGGGAGAAACACAAGCCCTGGGAGGTCTGAAACGTCAGAAAAGGAGGCTGTGAGCTACGGCCTCGTGCTCCGTCCTGCACCGATCGAGCAGGCACCTGCCCCTGTGCTAGCCTCGTATCCCTCTTCCGTGCGCCTTTCTCGCGTGGGGGTCTAGTGGAGGCCCACTGAACAGGACACCGACCCGGGACCCCAGCGGCTCAGGCGAACAGCCTGCAGACGCTGCCGGCTGGCCCGAGAAATGGAAGCTGCGGTCCTGCCTCCGGGCTTTGCCAGCAGTACTCGCCGCCCCGCGCTGCTCGATCGCTCGCGGCCCGTAGAGCAGCAGCCTCCCAGCTCTCCCCCTCGCGTCCATCCTGGTCACGTCTCCGTCCATCAGAGGCGGCTGTCCAGTTGCTTCTCATCCGCGGCCGGGGCCCATGCAGTGAGCACACGGCCCTCCTCGGGCCGTTTCTGCTGCGGGCCCGGCTCCACTTTTAGAGCAGAGTGAAACCATTTAGTTCCACGGTGTTTTGGACCATCCGGGTCCCTCATCCCACATTTGAGTCGCCTGTCCCCTCATTCCCGGAGAAAGTCCTCACATCGGCCCCTGATGGTGAGGGAGTCGGTCAGGCTCACATCCAAGAGACTTTCTTGAAGAGGTTTGGGTGCTTTCTCAGCGATGCTGACTGTTTCCCACCGCTGAGATGACGGAGACTACGTGACTGCTCGTTCACTGAGCAAGTTGAAAGCTGATTTTGGCTTCACGGAGCTACGTTTGTCCATGGTGCTGTTGACAGGCCGCAGCTGCGCAGGGCGCGGTTACCGAGACGTTTCTCAAGCGATCACCCCATCTCCAGCGAGGAGACTGGACGCACAGTTGCGATGGGCTCATGTAGAATTCAGGATTAAGACTCCGAAGAAGAAAGGCATCCTGATTTAGAAAGGAACTGTGGTTTCTTTTTTTATTTCCATTCCGTATGCGAGATCGGGCTAAGACCAAGCTCTGCCCCAGGTTTTGATAGTAATGAAATTTTCTCTTTTTTCGCGCATACTGTGGGATTCTTCCCCATGTCAAATAGGTATTGTATTCTCATAAACAGCCATGTCTGTTTAAATTCAACATATGTTTTGAAAATAATTTGATAAACCGCCCGCGTTGACTGCTTCCCCAGGGAGAGCCGGGGAGCTGACTTAGGTGTGGGCCGTTTACCATGACAAACTTGGAACATGATCAACAACAACAGAAAGAACTGCAAGTTCCTGTTCTGTTGATTCAGCCACAGAAGGCGAGCTGGTTTCAGCGTCTCCCTGTTCATGTAAATGCTAATCTCCGGCTTTCGAGCAGAGTCGGTCTGGTCGGGGAGAGCCAGCAGCCGGTGCCTCCGGCTCACACCGGCTCTGCAGATCCTGGGGCCCACAGCTCTGGCCTGCCCTCCTGCTCTCTGCTGCACGGTCTTCCGGATGAAATTGCTCCCAAAACTGTGTACCCCCCACCGAGAGTCCGTCACCAACAGGCGTACCCCGCTTCCCACTCCCACACACGACTCTGCCCCCACAGGGCCCGGTGCCTTCTCTAAAACCCCGCAGTTACAGGCACATAACCAGCCTCTGTTATTTCTCATTTTTAAAGTATTTTTTAAAGTGACAAAACCAGCCTGCAATAAATGTGGTTCAGGGTCCAAGGAGCCTCACTGAAGGGTTCTGAGGGGGACCCGGAGCACCTGCTCCCAACTCCGCCCGACTGATCCGTCCCTCACTCAGAGGTGCGTAGCATCAGTGTTCCGGCTCTGAATGCAGGCGTTTCACTGGAAATCAGTTTTTTTTTTTTTTTTTTTTTTTTTTTTTGCCCAGGATCCCAGCTTTTGCAGAATTAGCTCAGATGTGAACAATATTTTCACATAATCGCAAACACATTTCTCGTTCTGTGTAATTTTCTGAAGATATTGCTCAAGGAGGCAACCAGTGCAAGCTCCGTAAACAGGAAAGGAATTGCATTCAAAGTAAAAAATTAAACACGGCTGTTGCCCAGTAGGGGCCTAAATGCAGACATGGTGTGGGAACATCTTTAAGAACTGAAATGTGTAAAAATACATGTTTTCTAAAAGTTCAAAAAGTTGATCCAAATAAGGGATAAAAGTGACACCACAAAGCAGTGTGGAAATTGGACAGTTCAATACTTTGTATTGGCCTTAGCAGGTGGCACTTTGGTGAGGGGCGGCATCTCTTACGTGAGGACAAACTCCAAATGGATAAAAAAATCTAAAGACAAACAGTGAAAACTACGCAAGCCCTGAAACAGGACATGCTTAATGACCTTGGAGTGTAGTTGTCCTTTCCGGCCAGAGGAGTCAGATCCAAAAGCCATAAGAGAAAATGTTGAAAAATTCAACCACGTAAAAATAAAACTCCCACAGCAAACGGCCGTATAACCAAGTCCAAAACAAATGATGAGGTGGGGGAAATATTTGCAACGCCCATTGCTAATGCAGGTCTTACCTTTCTAATGTAAGAGAGCTTTTGCAACTCAAGGGGGGAAAGACTAAGTCCGATGCAAACTCTTAAAAGAGAGAAACAGTGAAGGAATGAGCTGGCATTTTTCTCCAATCATTCCCACTCAAAGGAAAAAAAAACTGGAAGATGAGTAACATCGAGCGGAACATAAACACTCCGCTGCATTGCTGGTGGGAGTGTAAATCCGCACAACTCCAATGTAGGGCATCTTGGCAGCATCTCCCGAAATGCTTACTGATCGCCCCCTTTGGCTAGTAGGCCTCCCTCTGGATACATCCTTGTGACGTGAACTTGAACAGGACCAGGCTGTTCACTGCACAGTCGTCTGTTGGAAACCACCCCGACGTCCGTCAGCCAGACACTGGCTCGGTAAGTAACGGCACATCCGCGCAGCGGGACTCCACGCAGCCGCTTAGAGGGGCGTGGAAGGGTTCGTGTACAGGTACGAGAAGATCTCCAAGGAATAATGTCAGGAGAAGGCACACAGTGCCTGCGGTATGCTCCCGGTTCGGGTGAGAAGAGGCCAGCCCGCGCCAAGATGTGCCGGGGTGTGCGGGGTCCTGCGTGTTCTCAGGCAACGGGAACCACTGGCGTGCGCTGTCTCCGTGCGGCCCAGCGTGCTTGGCAGCTGGGTGCGTGGAACAGGGCGGGGAAGGGTGCCTGTCGATTCTGGGGTTCCTTGATTCTTTCTTCAATAGAGTACGTATTACCTGTCCAAAAATTAAATTTAAATTCATATTTCTACCTAATCTGAGTACATGGTTACATTCACTGGCTTTCCTTACGATTTAGACTTTCTCTGTACAACTTTATCCTTGTGCTTCAGCTTCCAATGTAATCATTCCATTTTGTGTACAAGTGTCGGAACCTCCATCCATC
The DNA here is from genome assembly GCA_004027475.1 of Anoura caudifer. NCBI lineage: Eukaryota > Metazoa > Chordata > Mammalia > Chiroptera > Phyllostomidae > Anoura > Anoura caudifer. The sequence goes on from PVKU01004981.1 coordinate 102,845, forward strand.
AAGGAATCTAAACTTACCACTGAAGAATTATGATCAGCTTGAAGCTTTTATAAGCATATTAAAGGGTTTTTTTAAAGATTTTATTTATTTTTTTTTTTTTAGAGAGGGGAAGGGAAGGAGAGAAAGAGGGAGAGAAACGTCAGTGTGCGGTTGCCTCTGACACCACCCCCATTGGGGCCTGGCCCGCAACCCAGGCGCGTGCCCTGACTGGGAATCAAACTGGCGACCCTTTGATTTGCAGGCCGGCGCTCAACCACTGAGCCACACCAGCCAGGGTTCATGTTACAGTATTTCTATGTTAAACTCTCCATTGTTCTGGTCATGTGCATGAAGGCTGACTAAAGTTAATTAGCCTTCTGCCTTTCTTACGCATTCTTCCTCCTTCTGACGTGGACTCTGTCATCCGAGGGCAGAAAACCATTCCCTCATGTGCTAAGATGTTGTCTCAGCACATGCAAGGATATTTTCCTGCCCATAGAAGACTCTCAGCAAACCACACTGTATTTCATTTAGAGAGCTTTTGCCTTTTTATCCTTAAATACAAGAACTCTCCTTTTTTTTTTAACCTTGACACAATTAAGATTTTATCCCAGCCCATTGCAAACACAACTTAAACTTCAAGAACCTCCTGAAGAAAGGCTTGCTGCTCCACCCACTCTCTGCCCTCAGCCATCCTGTGGGTTTCTTTGGAAACACTTACCATAATTATGAATTACTTGTATCATTTGCTGTTTCGTGTTCATCTCCCTGATAGAACATGAGCCAAACCCCTCCCATCCCCCAGGCCCCGGGACACAGTAACTAAGTGCCTGCACATAGCAGACTCTCAACATGCAAGGTCTGTCCGGAAAAAGCCAGCCATTATTAATATAATGAGAACGGTTTGTGCGACATCGATGTGACCTGGCAGCCAAGGAGAGTGGACTGGAATGCACATGTGTGAACAATGACGACTTCACTGTATTAGTCAGTGGGGGTGGTAGACGCCTTTGAGTGAGCATGTGTTGTGTGTGGCCGTCACACTCAAAATGACTGCGTGAGTAGAGCAGTGAATCTGTATCAGATTGTGCATTAAGCTTAACTTCCTCCACAGAAACTATTCAGATGATTCAGAAGGCCACAGCTATGGGCAACTGGTGATTGGCAGCTTCATCAAGACAACATGCCCGCTCATGCATCACGTCTCATGCAGAGTGTTTTGGTGAAACAGCAGATCACCAGGTGACTCAGCCCCACTAGAGCCCATATTCGGCGCCCTGCAACTTCTGGCTTTTCCCAAAACTGAAATCACCTTTGAAGGGGAAGAGATTTCAGACCATCAGTGAGATTCAGGAAAACACGACAGGGCAGCTGATGGCAACTGGGAGAACTGTGTGAGGTCCCAAGGTGCCTACCTTGAAGGGACTGAGGTGTCACTGTCCTACGTACAGTGTTTCTAGTGTCCTGTGTCTTCCTCAGCAGATGTCTCTGTTGTCCCCAGTGCATGGCTGGACCGCCCGGCCAGCGCTTGTTGGGTAAGTGAATAAACGAATCGCCTTTGCTTCTTCCCAGCATCTCCATCTGTCCGAAATGCGCGTTCCCCAGGTTAGGGACTGTCCCGAAGGAGCCCGTGCGGGACAGCAGACACGGTGCGCGCCACACATGCGCCTTCCTCCCTCCTCCTGAAGCAGTCACGTGCCAGGGGCAACGCTGCTACCGACAGACCCAGGATCCGGTGGCCTCCTTGCGGTAACAGACCTTGACTGGCTTGGTTAAAAAATGATGATAAACTTTTTTAAAACTGTGCTTAGCACCAGTAATCCCAACAGCTACTATTCCTTACACAAGAATATCGACTAGAGCAACGAGGTGCTACGCGTCTCCCAGGGGGGCTCTGGGTGGGGTATAGTTCGTGGTTCGCGTCCGGCGGGCTGTGTTTGCGGAGGCACCAGCCGGACCGAGCCAGGTCGGATGTCACAGGCGGTGCAGCGTGTGCAGATGGGGAGCCTATTTTCCACGCCAAATGCTTTCATTTTCCTCGGATGGTTGTGAAGACAGTTTCCTCAACCTGATAAGAGAGCAGATTTTTTCATGTAATCATGTATTTACTTTATGGTTTGCACAAGATGTACCTTTAGTACATCCAGATTTTTGTCGCCCATCAAACGGTTCGTCTGTGCGTTATGGCAGGAGCTTCTGGAGCTGCCAGGAAAGGAAGTGCACAGAGCGCCCGCAGCCCGGTAACTGTGACAAACGGCACAAGCAGCCCCGTCCGAGAAGGAACGGCTCTCGGAGTCCCACGGAAAACCAGAGTGGTTCTGCACTCGGACCATGAACAACTGCCCGTGCGGCGGGCTGGTGCATCGCGAATATTAAGCGCAGCCCAGCCCGCCGACACCGTCTGCCTGATGTGGAACTCTCTAATGAACAGAATGCTTACGGTCTTAAGACTAACTGGGAAAGCTAACTAACAAGTACCTATTTTTACGGATTGTTTTTTTCTACTTAAAAAAATGCACAGCAAATAAAAAACCTGTCAACACTTGTCAGCCCTCCTGCGAACATACTGCATAAACGGACTGGCAGGGACCGCAGGGAGGACGCGGGGCCAGACCACCCTCTTCCCCCGCGCCGTATTCAGGGAGTTTGGGGAGAAGTCTGTCCCCAACCGCACGCACAGGCGGCGTGCGATGAGCCTTTGGAAAGAACTGGAGAACAGGCGAGGTCCCTCGGGTTTCTCCACACGGTGGCAAAGATCTGATTTCCGTAGTCGTCCTCACACTCTAAGGTCCCTCTGGCTGGTGGCTCACAGCACAAAACCCAGGTGAGTCTTTCCAAATACCTAGCTCGTTAACTCCATTAGCAAAAGGAATGAATAACTCCAAAAGGCAAAGAACTCTCTGGCTGCAGGCTTGCCTACTGCAAATCCAACCACAGTGCAGCTGGGTGCCAGGGCAGCACTTCAGGGGGGTCAGCAGCACCCCGAATAGTTACAAACTAAGCCAGCCCACAGTCCGTCTTGCCTGCCTCTGTAGTGCCCATGGGACCATCGGGTGCACCCTCATTCAAAACCTCCACCCCTGGGCCGAGACGGGGCTTTCCCTCAACAGGCTCCGTGAGCTCGGGGGCTGGGCCATTGTTCACGGCTGTCCGAGCCCAGCACATAGTAGGTCTTTGTAAGTGCCCAAATGGATGAAGCTGAGTACAATATCCAGGGCAGAACCCAAGCTGCATGTCGTGCAGCTGTGTACCCCCAGGTGCAGTTTTCCAGGTGCTTCTGCTCACTGTGATGGGCCTGGGGTGTCCCAGGTCGCTGGCTGATGACGGTCTCGTCCCTGAAAGAGGCACGCAGGCGTCACATGGGAACTGGACTCACTGGGGGGACCGCTTTGCACGTTGTGTTAATGTCTGAACGTTACGCCGTAAACCAAGGTGATGCTGTGTGTCAGCTGTAACTGGAAAAGCAGCACAAGAAACCAGTGAAGTGTTTGCATCTGAAGAGCTGGAGATGAAGACTGGCAATGAACTTGCCTTTCTGTGTGCTCACTGGCTTCTGATTTGCCTTTACACACACACACACACACACACACACACACACACACACACACACACAAATAAAATACGTTTGTTTACCTTGTATGTCCCTATGTTCCTGCATAAATATTACACAGGAAAACCCCAGGAGCACTGCCCATCTCTTCCAGGAAGGGGAATCGGGCCGCTGGAAGGAAAGGTTGGGGAAGGACTTTCTCATGACATTCTGTGCCATTTGGAGTTTCCGGTCATGTTACAGGAATGACCTGGGCAACGTTTTTAAAAATTAAGCAGGCATGCAGATGGTCTGGCCCCTCCCTGGAGACCCTGACCCATGAATCTGGAGGTAGGGTCTGCAACACTGCATCTCCCACCGACTCCTGGGGAACACCTGTGACCAGGACGGTTTGCGGATCAGGGTCAAGGTTAGACTTGGCCTTGGAGACCACGGAATCCAGCAGCTCCCAAGCCAGTGCTGTTCGGAGCAGCATGCGATTCCTCTGCAGGCCCAGGTTGGCAGCTCGCCTCAAACCACCGACCCAGTGCGATCAGTAGGTGAGTGTCCAGTCTTCTCTGCGCAGAAATGTCCCCGCCACCATGGTGGCCAGCCTCCTGGGACTCTCACCCTCTAGCGTCCCTTCCCACACTGACTGGGGTGACCTGGATAAACAGGCGACGGCGGCAGCGATGGCACATGACCTCCGACACCAGATGGCAAAGGCTGTGGCCTCTGTCTGGCCCTCTCCTGGATGGCCCCTGCTGGGGAATCCACACCATGGGGACACGCAGGAGGCTGCGTGGTCTTTAGATCCCTTCGCCAGCAGCCAGCGCCAACTTGACAGCTGTGTGGATGAATCGTCTTGAAAGTGGATTTCCATCCACAGTTGGGCCTTGAGATCACGCCGAGCTCATCCATCGCCTCAGCTGTAAACGTGTCCAAGGTCCTGAGGCAACACCACGGGCCCAGCCGCCCAGCGTCTAACCCGCTGAAACCGTGCCACGTGATCCGTGTCTATTAGCACTTCAAACTGCCGTGTTCAGGGAGAACTTGCTATGCAGCCTGGGGGACTGGCACCATCCTGTTTGCCCACAAGCGCGGGTCCTGCCGCTGCATCTTTACCTGCCCACTGGCGGAGGTGCCGCGGCGCTCCCCCCCAGGCCCGTGGCTGCAGCGTCACAGGGGCACATTTGCCGTCGCGGGGGAGTTGGTGGAGGGTGCAGACGCAGGACCTCCTTGCTCAGGCGGGGCTGCCTCCTAGTAGTGTCAGCCAGCGTGCAGGACCTGCAGGGCTTGCTCCCTGTGGTTCTCCGAGTTCAGCTTGAGTGGCTGGGGAAAAAGGAGGGACCCTTTCTGGGGTGGTGGGGCGCTGCGCCCCCGGCCACGGAAGGACGCCTCGGGCGTTCTCCAGGCTGCTGACGCCTCTCTGACCTCTCCCGGAACAACTGTGTGTGGCTTCGGTCGTTCCCAGGGAGGGAACGCACGGTCCGCTCACTGTGCTCTGCTGAACTCTGGCCTGGACGGTCTGGTTTCCGTGCTGACGGAGCACATCTGCTCCCAGTTTCCACCTGGCAGGTCGAATACATGTGACCTCACCGGCGTTGGAGGACTCCACCTGCACCCCTCCCCCAAGTCCTAGAACTCCTCCGGAAGGAAGCTAGCACCCTCGCCGCCTCGATGCTACCCACCACATCGGGAGGGCAGAGTCACCGTGGATTTCACTGATGAATTATCAGCCAAAGTCTTAAACGCATGTATACATCTGCCTTGTGCCGGCCTGTTCCCGACAGTCACAGTCATTTGGTTTTGATCTGCGTGGATACGTGATCACTTAGGAAGCCCAAACGCTCACCCGCTGGTGTTATCTGCCTGCCTCTAAAAGCAAGGGTCCGTTTGTGAAACATCAGATGGAATTAGGAGACCGTGGGATGCGTGTTGCTTGGTGTTGCCTAGCAATATGGCTGGGGCACAGGAATCACAGAGAGGGTGGGATTCACGCCCACCGGAGAAGCATGTTATTCATAAACACGGGCGCTCACTCACGCACACAGATCTGACAGCTCGGCAGGAATGACACAAACTGTGAGCGCAAAAGTACCGTCACCCATGGCACAGTCTTCAGAGCGCCGCACAGCAGACATGCTGGGCAGTCCGCGTGTTATTCTGACATCCACAGGAGCGGATCTGTCACTCCGGAGAACGTGCCGTGAAGGGGCCTGACAGCCTCCCTCGTGGACCTGAGCCCTGTCGAGACAAGCAAAACCCACGTTTGTAGAATGAGCGTGTCAGTACGTGAAATGACAGGGAGAAGCGTTTAATGCACAGAAACAACTTTAACCTCTTTGCTCACCCTTGGTTCAAAATACTGCGGTTTGCCATTAATTTTCGCAGAAGCCAAGTGTGGTGGTCGAAGGCACGACTGTCGAAGCCAGACTCTCAATTTCAAATGCAGACTCCATCTGTTGCTGTTCAGTTTCCTTGACCCCAGCTCGCCTCCCCTGTGAACCGGAAATGATGGTCACCCCAAGCACAAGGGGCCCTCGCGAGGGTGGAGGCGAGGGCGTCCGGGCGGAGGAGCGCGCCGGGGCCAGGGCCGGCCCCCGCACAGCACAGCCTCCCGGCCCCTGGCAGCACTGCCGTGCAGGAGGCGTCGTGACTGCCTGCCTGTGGGCACCAAGCTGCCAGGGACCCCACGTGGCCTGTGGGGCCTTCCCGGGAGACGGTGGCCTGCGGCCCCCTTCCCTGCCTGGAAGGGAAGGTGAGTCCCCTGCCCCTTCCTCTCCCAGCCCGGTAGTGGCTCTCCTGGAGCCAGAAAGCCAGCCCGCTCGCTCTGGGACCGAGGCCACAGACTCGCTAAAGCAGAAGTTCACCCCCAGGTCAGCTCCAGGGTCCCCTCCCAGAGCAGCACACGCCTCCATCCTGCGTCCTCTTTTTCTTCTTTCCAGAAACTTGGCCATGGCCTTGGACAGCCCAGTCTGGTAGAGCTGCGATTCTCGGGACACACATTCCTCTCCCAGGCCACGCGGAGGGGAACTGGCAGGCAGGGGCCTCAGCTACCTCCTCTGCTTAGCGGGCTCCAGTTCCTGGCAGTGTGGGTCTCTAGGATCTAGGTGAGGAAGAACCGGAACGGCTGAGCTGCCCGCCCCCCAGGGAGAGGTGCACAGTGAGCTGGGCGCCCAGAGGAGCACGGAGCAAAAACAGCACGTGTCCGCTGCTCGGGAAGTAGGGACACTGACACGGATTCTGTCTTAACAGTAAAATGTGGATCGGAAAGCTATTTTTACATATTTCTAATTTATTCCTAATATCCTTTTTCTTATGTGAATCGGGATTTTTTTTTAACTCTTTTGAATAAAATTAAATTACAGGTGCTGTGGTTACTTATTATGTGTTAGAAAATTCCATTTATTGAGATCAGAGTAATTTTTCTTCTTTGGCTGTTAAGTTCTCAGGACAACAGTAAGTTAGAAAATACAATGGATTTGTACGAGCAACGAAAAGAGTATATTCCTGGGAATAAACTTAAGAAGTGAGGCACCTGTGAAGGAGCCTTGTTTTCAAGCTCCTGGGAGTCAGAAGACTCGAACGAACAGGAGGGTCTCCGTGTTTTTAGTTAAAAAGAAAACTTTGTAAAAATCAGTTCTCCCTAAACCATCTGTAAATGTAAACAAGTCTCAGTTGAAAATCACGTTTTTTTTAAAGATGATTGGTGCCGACTATAACACTGATGTAGGGAAACAAACCGATAGGGATGTGCAGGGCCATCTTGCAAACGGAACGCACGGGCTGCCTGGCAGTGTCACAAGGGAAACGGTGAAGTGGCACCACTGAAGAGTGCCATGTGTGCCAGGCCACGCAGTCCAAGGCGACAGGAGCAGGCGCAGATGCTGAGAGCAAGTCGGTGGCGGGACAGTGGTATCTCCCCTCGGTGCAGAGAGGGGCCTGGTCAGTAACGGTGCTTGAACAGCGGGTTGCCCTCTGGGCAGAGAAGTTGAAGTTGGATCGAGACCTTCCACCATGACAAGCTCCGGGTGGACTAACATTGTTAGAATGAGAGAAAGTGGCCCTGCTAGCGTGGCTCAGTGGACTGAACATCCGCCTGCCTGCAAACTGTAAAGTGACATGTTCGGTTCCCTGTCAGGGCGCATGCCTGGGTTGCAGGCCAGGGCCCCAGTTGGGGGACCGCAAGAGGCAACCACACGTTAGTATCTCTCCTCTTTCTCCCTACCTTCCCCTATAAAAATAAATATTTTTATTTTTTTATTTATTTTTAGACAGGAGAAGGGAGGGGAAAAGAGGGGGAGAATAACATCAATGTGTGGTTGCCTCTTGCACACACCCACCTGGGGAGACTGCCTGCAACCCAGGCATGTGCCCTGACTGGGAATCGAACTTAAGACCCTCTGGTTCACAGGCTGGTGCTCAATCCACTGAGCCACACCAGCCAGGGCATATTTTTAAAAAATAAAACATTTTGGGATGGGTCTCATTGTGTGCAGCTTAAAAACATTCATAAATATACTTGTGTAACTTCCCCAAAGCCAGAAGTTCCCCTGTCACTTCAGTCGCTGCACCCCCGGCCCTAAAGACGCCCACATTGAGATCTCTGTCAGAATGGATGGCCATTGACTCACCGTGACTGTGGATGAGCTTCCTGGCCATGCTTCCTAAGCATGTTCCTTCGGGCCTGGCTCCGCGCCCAGCCTCTCGCCTGGCACACCCACCTGCGCGGTGGGGAGCAGAGGCCCACCCGTCGCCACGGCGGCGCCCAAGTCCGTTCTGTGAGCGGCTGCAGGTCAGCGGGCGCCGGAGGCGTTCCAGTCCGGCTGTTCGGGACAGTGCAGTGGCGAGCAGGGTGGTTTCTGGGGCACGTGTGCGCATGTTTTATGTACACGCACGTGCTGCACACAGTACACACCACAATGTACGTACTACACATACGCACGTACCGCGCACACTGTACGTACCGCGCACACGCACGTACCGCGCACAGCGCTGGGGTAGGTCGCAGGTCGCCCCGCCTCAGCGTTTGCTCCGGAGCTGGGCGTGGTCCACGTCGGGATGTGCGTGGCTGCGCCAAGCAGTGTCGTCTCTTCCTCCCAGTTCACGTCAGCATCGCAATTAACTTCGGAGAATGCGGGCCCACAAAGACCAGCCAGAACCAGGTGGAGAACTAATTAACTGAAAAATTACAGCAATCACCACCCAGCGGATTTCCCCTCCAACCCTGCGCCGTTACTTTAAGGCTGGTTCAAGCTGTCAGCTTGGAGACTTAACTAAGCAGCTGAATTCACATCGGGCTTCCTGTGGACCCTCGGGCAGTCACGTGGCCGGGGCGCCGTGCTGGGTCACCGAGGCACATTTTCTGGGACACGCTCCTTACTCTGAGAAAAACGTGATCAAAAGCAATAGATGGAGCGGTGGCAGGCAGGAGAGCTCCGAAAAATGATAAAGGCCACACGGCTGCGGTCAGGTTCCAGTGACTTCCGGGCTCAGCAATCCCGTTATAAAGCAAAGTCACAGAAAATCGAAGTTTCCCTCGAGGGTACTTTCTCTTGTTCCAGGCCCCTCTGGCTGGGACTCTCGGGCCTCTCCGACGCCCACCCGGTTTCTCCAAGCCCCGGGGTTGTGCGGACAGCCCGGAACATTCAGGGGGCCGCAAATGAGCCTGCAGGGCGGCAGGGCGGGTCCTTAGGCCTGCATGTCCCGCTGGAGCTCCTGTCCCACCCACCAGTCCTATGGAGCCAGCAGAGAAGGGGCCCCCACAGCGATCACTATGAGTCATCAGTGGCCCCGGGGAGTCAGAGTCACACATGGGGCTTTGTGGTTTGGAGCTGCTGCCCTCCTGACAACCAGCAAACTGCGAATTGAACTGCGTCAGCCTGTCTCTCCTACTGGGCCAACTTTAAGGTAGAGGTTTGTTTAAGAAGAAGGAAGATAGACAAGGGGAGTGAGGGGAAAGAGGGAGTGGAGGGGGACGAAGGGGAGAGACTAGGGTAGAAAGGGCAAGTGTTCCAGAAGGATCCTAAGAAATATTCCCCCTTCCCCTCCGACCGAGACTTCCTAGAGCAGAGCAGGTCCCGTCTCCCGTCCACCCTGGTGGGCTCCAGGTGCAGCGTGGTGGTGTCCCAGGGTGGGTTCTTTGACTTCTTTAGAAATGTTAGTACCTCCCTCAACTCCCCAGGTCAGTGACAGCCTGCTAGCACCAGGCCACTCTCGGTACCCGCCCCCGTCCCCCTGTAGGACAGAGTGTGAAAGTCTGGAGCCAAAGGCAAGTGCCGAAAGGACCCGACCCTGCACCCTTGTAACTGAACGACACGCAGGAGACTCAGCAAGGACCCGGAGCCAGTCCGCAGCAGCCCCACGTGGCCGGCTGCCCTCCCACCGTTAGGCCAGTGCAGCACATGTCCCAGCGTTCATTTGGAGAGTGCCAGCCAGGAACCCCGGGCCATGGGGCGCCTTCAGCCTCCGGCAGCCTGTGTCACTGATGGTCCCTCCCATGTCGCCGAGCTCTTGGCTCTCGGAAGCTATAAATAGCATCCTGTTTTAATTCCGAAAGTTTCATTTTCCTCCCTAAATTCTTGAAAGGGAACGATCCCCCACCTCCATGTCCACTTATCTTGACAGGAGCACTTATCTTGAAAGCCTTTTGGAGACAATTACTCTCTGCCAGCCTCCTAGGAGGTGGCTAACGTCTGTCACCCCCATTTCATTGCCACGGAAACTGAGTGAGTGGAGTGCTTTGCCGAAGGACATGTCCTGAGTCAGGGACAAGCGCAGGGGCTGCAGGGGTAGGACACGCCGTTCCCGGCAACCGCCTGCCCTCGGTGGCAGCAGCCTCGCCTCTTTTTGAACGGCCATAGAAGTAGGACATGGAGACTTCTGGTGAGTGGAGGGGAGCCCTGCCGGGCTTTGTCGGTTAAAGGTGACTTGGTGGCTGCATATGTTAATGTTAGTCATTGACTTACCGCCAAAAGCCATTCATTTACGGGATGCTCAGCCTAACAGGAACTATTTCCTTAATTTTCCACTGACTGTAATAAAACACTTCCTGCGCGCATGTGGGAGGGTGGCCCACCAGACTCCAGCGGAGAAGAGGGGCTTGTTTCAGCCGAGGTACAAACTCCCTGTCACGGCCTCCCTTGTACAGGGGTCACCTCACCCCGCCTGGGAGACCCCCCCACCCCCCCACCGCCCAGGTGGCTCTGCAAGTGCATCACGCCCTGGTCCCAGAGCTCACCCTGCATCCTGTCCGACCCTCTTCACTCCACCCGCCTCTGTCCTTCAGCTGCACTTGTTATCTCCCAGCTGCATCAGGAGTCACCCCCTGCCTCACCACCTCTCCGGGTCTCTTCTCTGAAGGCCTTATCTGACACCATCGTCTTCCGCCTAGCTGGCTGGCCTGGTGCCCTCTGCTCAGATCGCCAGCTACTTACAGACTACTTACAGCAGGGCGGGTTTTGGTCCTGTCTTCACGATCTGGGGGAAGACGCAGGGGTGGGCAAGCCTTTCCGCAAGGGCTGGTACAGGAAACGTCTTAGGCTGTGCCAGCCATGAACAGCCCCTGTGGACTCTCTGGTGCGACCCTTTAAAAATATACAAAGCACCCTTAGCTGTAGGGTCAGCGGGAGGGTGGGGGGCAGGGCTCGATCTGGTCCTCTGCCCCAGTTTGCCTGACCTCTGACCTCTGGCTAAGGAGGTAGTTCCTGGATTGTCCCCCACGGTCTCGAAGCAGGTTGGAAATGACTTATTTTGCACTTGCAGAAATTTGGCATCGTCGGTCACTCATTCTGGTTTAAAAATACGGAGCAGTGTTTGCAGTGGGGAATGCTTTCTTCTGCTTTCCCATGCTGCGAAGATAGGGGCGGGCCCCTGGCCAAACGCGTTTTTATGCTCCTAACTTCTTGTGCTTTTGAATCACATTCTCTTGATTTTATCTTAAAAATCCACCCCGTGAAAACTCGGGCGAGACCGGCAGTCGTGCCCGTGCGAGCGTGAGCTTGCGAAACCCCGGGCTGCGTCCTTCTGCGTCAGTAAAGGGGCCCAGTTCCAGCACCTTGACAAGGGTCCTGCCACGTGCACAGCTTTTTTAGGAAGTGGGATCATAAAACTAGCTCTGCAGCACTGATAAGATTGTTTTCTTAAGGTGTTGCAAAATCCCTCCTGTGTTCTGTCAATGATTGCTCCGAAGCAGGATCTTGGGCGAGTTAATATTTATAATGCCTGAAACTGGAGGAAGAAGGACAAAGACATGATCCCTGTCAGGTCTCACTGACCTGGGTCACCGCCCAGCGCCCACACAAGGCTCTCCACCTCCCTGGCCCCAGGAACCCTTCAGAGTAATCGCCGTTAACCGTCCAGCCATCTCCTGCATCACGTCTGTTAGTCACCGTCGTCCCCCCCGCCCCCGCCACCCCTGTTAACGAATTCACCAAGTTGCGGTTCAGACGGTCGGTTTCCATATCAGCAGCTGTTTGGTTTAATATCTTTTCAGCAAAGGTGCCTCGGGGAGCCTTTCAGAAAACCTCGAGCTAAAATTTCAGCTGGTCTCCACGAGGCGATCCAGCTGAGCATGGCATGGACAGGTATTGCTGATGATTTGCCAGGCGTGATTTAGGAAACTCACACAAATCGAATTGTCTCGAATATGTCACCTCTGAAAACCCCTGAACTTCAGCGGGATTTAATGGTGCGTTGGAAGGCGCCTCACGGTTTTGTTAGTGTGCTGAGGGCTCGTCTGAGTGGGGAGAGTGAGTGCCTTCACTGCAGCCCAGGGTGGAGGGGGGACGGGGCTGTCACCCAGCCCGAGGCGGCACGGACTGCAACTCCTCGGCTCTCCCTCGGGCAGGGGAGCCATGATGTCTCAGCTAGAAAGTGCTGTTCGCCAGGTGACCATTTAAGGAAGCAGAAAACAGCAAGAAGGAAGTCATGAAATTCTCTTGCAAAAATACTCTTCAAAATTTGGGCAGCTTAACACATAATAAGAATATATAGTCTAGGATAGTAAAGAATTTTATTAAAAATAACCTTGCCCTGTACAAGTAAATCTGATCTACAGTAAAATTTTTAAATATTTTTGTCCCATTAAAAGACTGGGCTTAAAAAAAACTGATTCTGAGGAAAAAAAAAAGACAGTGGGCTTTAATGCTAGAAATAGCCACAATTTAAAAAAATACATCATTTGATATTTTCTTACACAGGGCCCAGCACAGATAACGCCTCTTCTTTTATTACAAAGTCTGTGATTACAAAACCGCGAGCGTGTCATTCTGTAACATAACAAGACCACGCACAAGCACACCGTGGGACCCTGGAGGTGAACTGTTCACACTGAAGCTATAGATCACGGCGCCCATGGTACTACCTTGCCAGCCTCACTCCGGCAGGCGTTGCGCCTGCCGGACCCTGTGTTTATATTTAGAAAACGCCATTCCCTGCATGTGCCCTGGCTTCTGAAGCGGGAAGGTGCCACCCGCTGAAGTCGTACCGAACTGATGTTTCTTTCCAGACTTTGAACAACCCTGGTGTTTGGACTGTGTTTGAACAAACCTACCGGTGTGTGTGCGCTTCGTGTGTTTTTGCACGTGGGCAAGAGGACACGGCAGAGAACACATCGTCTGCTCCGGGTTTTTGTTCTCAGGCTGGCTGCATCTGGGGCCAGAGTCTCTCGGTGCAGTCACTGGAGATCGTGTCCTGTTCAGGTCAGAAATCATCGGAGAGTGGCCGTTCCACAGAAGCAGTTGCTGGCTGCCACTTCGCCGCTTTTTCTTTGTCATCCCTGTGACCCTCGGACCGCGTCAACTGGCCGAGGGGAACTGGGCAGTTCCAGGATAAAAGTTTACTCTTGCACAATGGAGGAGTAGATAAGACGGAACGGACAGAGACCTATGACGGCGGCAGGTCGGAGATAGGTGACTGGCAGGTGGCCGAGCTCGTGAGCATGAGCAACAGGCAGCAACACGCAGGGTTTCTGGCTCCGGCGCTGCGCGTCTGCAGAAGGGCATTTTTACTCCTTGCTGTGTTTGGGGGAAAATAACATAAGCTCTCTTTTCCAAAGTAAATGCTCTATTACATGCGTTCTCTAAGCCCGCCCCAGGTCGGGGGTTTGGAGGTCTCCGTGTTTCCTCTTCATACCCTGATCTCGATGAAAACAGTGGCTCCCAAGGTCTGTGATGAGTTCTTCACGTTTCTCACTTCATCCCTAGAACAGCTCCTGAGGCGAGTGTTAGTGTTATAACCCTCGTTTTGCAGATGAAATTTTGGGGAGAGCAAGGCAGCTCAAAACTTGTTTTTAGGCCCATGCTGTACTTGACTAAGCGGAGGGAAGACCGGAGAGAGAGACAAAAATCTTAGCCAGTCAGCCTGCTTGTCTTCATGTCCCATGAACACGACCTTGGTGTCAAAATCTGGGAATATCTGTTGATGTGGGTTGGTAGCAATCACACTTCTGATCTTGAATTTGAACTTTCAAATCTTGCTTTGGGGCATAGCAGTGTGGCCCCAGGACTTAACCTCTCAAGTCCACCATTATCCTTATCTGTAAAATAACATGGAAGGACCCAGCTCCCAGAGATGTTGAGACTCCCACGATGCTGGCCGCCCTCACAGGAAGGCGAATACAAAGTGGTGTGTCCTGTTCCAGAATCAGAGAGGGTCATTCTTTGGTTATTCTGCTTACATAGTAACTGCTGGTTTTTTCTTTTTTTTAACATCACAAATGAGATTTTCTATTCATCACCATTAAAAGCCTGAATTTTAAACAGACTCTTGGACTCATCCACCAGCTCGTCCAACGTGAGCACCTGTCTCATCCCCAGGAGCCGCTGTAGAACCGGACCTTCCCCAGGAAGCTCCGTGAGTTTTCCCGGCTCACGCTGGGGCTTCCCTGGCACGTTGACTTTCCTACCAGAGGCATCGTGGAGCTGATACATGGACTCGCAAGCCTCCTCTGTGTCTTTCCAGTGCTGTCCGGGGTCCGTTTACGGACCACTTCTTCCCAGTCGTTTGCCTGCGCCTCTCGGGGGAGGGTGATTTCCATCCTCTCCTTCAGGATCCGGAGGACCTGTTGATGCTGAGCCTAGGAGGTCTCCCAAATCCAACTGTTGCGTTTTTCTTAGTAAAACCAACACAGAACAGACAGAGCAAATACCCACTGGTAGACCTGACATCAGCATGAGCTCCCACCATGGTCTGCCTTTTTTGGCCATGGAGCACGTTTTGTCACGGGTAAGTTCCATGGCATGGGAATTAGCCAGGCAGTTTTTGCCCTGCATGTCCTCAGTCATTGGCTTGAATTTTCTAAATGCAGCTTCATCATTCTGCGGATCAGTGAGGTTCACCTCAAAAACACAGCCCTTGAGACCATCAGATGCGACTCTGGTTCCTTGAGCCCTGGTGACTGGGGTTTTTCCAGCATTTCCCATTCGGCCCCGCGGGGCTTTCCCATCGCGCCACCCTTCCCTAGGAAACGGGTCAGCCGCTGTCTTCCTGGCTCCCTCTCCGAGGCGCATGCTCTCTCGGACCATCACGGGGCCGCCCAGAGAGCTGGAAGGGCTTGCTACTTTTCTCTTGCAAGTTTGTGACAGCAGATGGGAAGGAAAGCAATTAGAATCGTAAAAAGCATTCTGACACCCCGCCTTATAGACTCAGAGTTTCTTTTCCTAAACTGTATTGCTCAACAAAAATAACAAATATTTTGAATATGAAATCCATTGCAAAGGCACATAGAACTGCGGTAATTTATACTCCCTGCGCACCCCCACATTCTGCAGGGTGCAGCACCAGTGACACCTTTTTATCACAAAATCTTTTACTGCAGAATCATAAGCGTGTCATTCTGTAACGTAACAAGGTCACGCTCAAGCACGCCATATGACACTTTAGGTGAACTGTTCACATTAAAACTATACATTATTACACCCCTATCATTACCCTCCCGACCACACCTAGGGAGGGGTTACTCCTGCTGGACCCTGCGTGTCACAAAGACCAGGCAAGAAAAACAAATGGAGCCGCTGCTGCTCTCCCAGGAGCACATGGTCGTGGGACGCTTGCTGAAACCCCGATCAGCCCCAGGAAGATGGTGCACTTTTCCGAGATCTCACGCACGTCGGCGAGACAGCGCCGTCCTAACTCTCCAGGCTGTGGCGTTACCCGGAGGGGAGGGAGCTGGCTGTAGAGCGACAGCTAAGACGGCTTCGAAGACAGTTGAATCTCGCTTGGCAAGACAAAGAAGTCAGACAGCAGATCCAAACGGGAGAAGAAAACTGTGACCGAAATAAAAGCGATGACATGTGCGTGCAATTTCAACGTCCCAGCCTGTGTTAAGTGAGTTACAGGATTTTTCTTTGAAAGGTTCTGGTAACTTCTCACCAGTTGTAAGGTAGCCCACATGGGTTAAAACAATCTGTAGAGGTTGACTTAAGGTCCTGCTTTTAAGAGCGTTATTAAGGCAGATGAGGACCTAAGCACTGCCCTGAAGGAATGCCTGTAGACAGAGGGCCAGCTCCAGCTGCCCGCCGGCGCTCCCCGTTCTTCGCCTGCGCGCTCCCATGCACACCTGTTGTCTCCTGTCCCACGAGTCCCTCCGTCAGCAGCAAGCGAGGCTGTTGACATGGCACAGCTGTCGGAGAGAGAAGAACCTCCAGAGGGAGTGGGACCCACAGACTCAGACCGCTCCCTAAATTCTGTGACCACCCACGTCACACACACACATACAGCTCAACTCCAGTTCAGAGAAGGTCTTGTCATGAAAATGTTACAGGGCAATGATTTAAACACTTGTTTCCAAATCAGCCAACTCACTTTTCTTCAGAGGAGCTAGTTTACAAAAGAATGGAATTGATCAGTGAGAAAACAGGCCTGAGCGAGTGAGCCCTGGGAATGGGCTTCTGGGTGTCCAAGAAGCACTGACTCGTACACGTGAAGTTGGAACAGTGACTGCAGGTGGGGAAAGCACAGAGAGGGACCACAAGTTGTCCAGCACGGAGTCACCGAGGGCAGCAGACGCACCAGGGCTTCTGCGGGAGCAGACATTGAATTTGGGTATTTGCGCTTCACTTGGGGTAGGTGAATCTGTCTGTCCACTCCACTGGGCCCAGTGGGCCCCTGAAGGATGGATGTTTGAAAAGTGAATCTTCAGAGTTCAGGGTGCACTTGAATGCTTTCACTCACGTGGCTGCGTGGGAGTTCAGGGTGTTCGCTACACAGAAGCCCAGCTAGCAGAGAGGGACTTTGCTTGGGCTTCTGGGAGGCTTAGCAAATCTGTTTTTCCTTTTCTTTTTTTCCCCCTCACTTCTGGCAACTAATGTCTGGCGGTTTATGATATTTCCTTATCCATATATATTTTTTCTTTCCGCAGACTCACTGAACCTTATTTTATTCTTGGACAGAGCTTATACCCGTGTGAGCTGCTCCCCATCCCTCTGGGCAGCGTGGCAGACAGACACAAAGGGTGGAAGGAATGTTAACGTGTCGATCAGGGTGCAGGGACGGACGGACTTCCCTCCCCTGGGCTGTGAGCCTGCAGGCTCTAGCTTCGTGAGAGTAAATAGCTCGAGCTTTCAAGTTGCAGGTTCACAAACTCGGGGAAAAGGAGAATCCAGGAAAGGCCCGGGTGAGAGGGTGCCTGGGTAGGTGGCTGTAACGCAGGGCGTCACTTCCATTTCCTTCGCCGAGCTTCGGAGCCAGTCTTTGAGCATTTTTCTTTTCTTTAGCTAAAAAGCAAAAACTGGAAACCATTTTTTAAAAAATGGGCCTCATTTGGCTAGATTGTTCATATCGATCTCCTGGCATTTTCTATAATGTTTTATCACATTTGGGGCACCGTTTCAGGAGAGATGGTAAAACACAGTGTTCATCAGTAGCTTCACTAGGCGGCTGTTGAATAAATCTAGCTAATTCTGTGGCTGTTTTGAATGCAGTTTCTGCATCTCCCTGCTGGAAGGGGAGGGCTATTCGGCTACCTGTCCTAACACACCTGAGGAAATCGCTTAGCTGCTCCTGGCCCCTGATCCTGAAACCCAGGGGCAGGCAGCAGCTCAGCATGATCGCTAGGGCTGCAGAGTTCAGTCACCCTCCGCCTTCACAACCAACGGCTCTTCCGATGCCCCCAGCCGCTCCAGAAGGCGTGCAGGGTGGTTGGACAGGCAAGGAAACGGAGGCTCAGAGAGTGAATCTGTGTTTAAGAGCTCAGAGCCGTTAAAACACAATGCCCAAGACCAGAACAGAGGTCCTCTTCATTGCAATTTTTGCACAATGCGTGTCTATGGGAATCTCCTGTCTCACAGAACATGTGGAAGAATAGAGAGAAGAACACCCTTGGTGCGGATGTTGGGGCAGACACCAGGCCGAACCCACTGTTGGTCCGAGCCCTCCAGGGTGGACTTCTGGTCTTGTGAAAAACGGATCACCTAACTCCAGCAAGCGCAGCTGATTGACAGCTCGTGGGGGTCAAGGTGTGGGTGAGAGTTGGTTGTAGCAGCACTACCTTGCTTTGGGGGGAGGTGTTGCTTAGCAATAGTGCTGCCCAGGTGGTTCCATGCTGTAGCATATGCTCAACCTTTCAGTAAAGGTCTTATTTAAAAACAAAATATTCAAAATTTCTATTATGAGCTTCCCAAATCTCTGTTAAACAAAAATGCAGAATTTTCCTCCCTCTCCTTCCTATGCTGACATTTCAAAATACCCTTTTCCTATTTCACTTCCTGCCTTTGGGAGGAAACACTGTAACGCAACAGAAAGAACCCCGCTGGGAACCCGAGAGAGCCGGGTCCCCCAGCTTGCTCCCCTCGTTCTGTGACTGTGAGCACGTCACTTGCCCTCGCGGGCCGTTTCTGCACAGGAAATCTAGGGGTTTTCCTATCTAAGCGCTGTGATCTCTTCTAACTCTCGAATTCTATGATTCATTTCCAACTTGGGTTTCTCTGACTTCAGGTTTGCTGTTTGTTCTGCCGGGTGTTTGTTCATTCTGGTAAGCCTGGCTCGGTGTCTCACTGGTGATCGTTTTGCTACCGCACTTAGGACGAGTCATGGGAGCCCGTCCTCTGCTTTGTTCGCCGTGGAAACCTCACCTAAGCGATCACATGCTAACAAGTGGTCTCAAGATCAGTGTGCTCAGTGCCTGCATCGGTTAGAGAAAAACCAACTCAAGTTGCCTTCAACGATCGAAAAAACCTACCAACCCATAAACTAGAATTAAGTGATGGTGCAGGTTCAGGCCACGCTGCTGGCGGTCCTCATCCATTTCTCTGATTTTGTCGACACTACCGGTCTTTGTTCACGGTGTTCTCCTCAAACAGCAGAGAAGGCTGTCCGCCTCCGGGAGGAAGACCCTGCTGCACTCTGGAGCCGCACACTTGCCCCCGAGGCTGCGGAAAACTCTCTTTTGCATCTCAGTGGCCTGAACTGGGTCACACGATCATTCCTGAACCTACTCTGACTGTGGCCTGAGCCGTGCTGTTTCAGGAGTGCGGAGTCTGAGCCAATCATGGGGGAGGGGAGGGGCTACCCGACAGGCGCAGGCCAATCAGAGCCCCACCCTGGAACTGAAGTCCAGGCCCTGCACTGCGTGCGCTGCCGCGGCCCCTGCTGCAGGAGCCGGCCAGCCCCGAGAACAGCAGGCGACAACACGAGGCAGGCGTGGCCTGTTCTGACCTTCTGCGTGCCCAGAACCCGCTTCGTGCGTGTTACACCGGATTGACTTTCAGGTAGTGGGGAAGACAGACCCCAAAACAGAAACAACACGCAGGCCTCCTTACCGCTTCCTCTTTATTCTATTCTTGGCGTGGCTGCTGTTCACGATCCCTAACTTTTCCCACTGTTTATATTTTATCCCTCTTATTTTTAGCCCTAGTTTTACTTAGTCTGATGATAACCAAATATTTCCTGAATAATAAGTCTCTGAATATGCATATTCTCTAAATATGAATATAAGCCTATTTGCAAATCTAGCACTTAGATTTAGGGTGTTGTTGGCAGGACTCTGAAAATCAGTTTTTCTTTTCTTTTTTTAATGGAAAAATGTACTACAGCAGAAGGGTTTGTTTTCCACCAAGCAGAACCAACTTTTCTTGAATTCAGTACTTCTCTGGGTGCTCGAATACTTATAATATACTAAATAAGTAAGAGACAAATCAGACCTTACTGAATTTTGGACCAGCAAGTCCGCCTCAGGAAAGAGAAAGGATTGTAGGAGGCATGGACATGCTCTTTTTTTTTTTTTTTTTTTTCCCCTCCCTTATCGCTAAGCTAGCCCAGAGCGCCTGGGTTTACCTTGTCCCTTCCCATTCCAGGGCCAAGGGTGGGTGTCTTGACAGACAGGAAATGAGAGCATAAAACACTAGCATTTAAACATGTTAAATTCACGTGATTCTTGAAGCTGCTTTAATATTAGAAAAGCCGGAATCGGATGCAGTCGGATCGCCGGTTACCATGTTTGTGATGTAAGTCTCAGTCCTGCTCATCCCCTCCGGGTTTTGCCAACCACCGGCCTTGGGGCCGTGACCTGGGAAAGGCGGGTCAGGAATGCGGAGCCCTTCATGAGATGGGTGCTGATAGTTCCAGAAGCACCCTTAGAGGATGACCATTACGGAACGGAATCTACCCCCCATGACAGCCGCCTCCGGTGTCTTGTCTGAATTCCACAAGGAAAGGTGAAGGTGGTGTTTTGGGCTGATGGTGTCCTAGGCTCCTCCTCTGGGCTTGGGGGAGATCGTTTCTGTGGTCGTTGGTTTGTCTTTGCGAACCCGAAGAGACAGATCTGTCTCCACTGGAGACGTCACGCGTGGAATGTCTGCGTGACGCCTTTTCACTGCAAACTGTGCGCCTCGGCAAACCCCGAGTTCAGCCACAAGGGTCGGAGTTGTGTTGCTGCGCTCACAGCGAACGCAAGTTCCCTATTTGACCTTTGGTGAGATGGAATTGTTTTACATCTTAATTTTTCCAAGATGAGCTTCTCTGCGGGCAGGTAAGTGGATTTTGCTCGCCTTTGCGAGGCCGTTGATGGTAGACCCGCAGATGCGGGTGGACTGCCGCTCATCGGGGAGTGCGGACCCCCACCCCCGCTGCCCCGTTCTCATCCTTCCCTGTTCGCGCTGGTCTCCATTCAGGGCTCTGTTCTCACCACCCCACGTGATCGAAAGACACGGACAGTTAAGTGTCTGTAACGAAAGCCAGACTCGTTCTCTAGGTTTGCGAGACAGCTGTGCTGGTTAAAGTCGCTGCGGAAGGCGCGTGTCGGAGCGTCAGCCTCGGAGGCCCTGTTTGCGCAGACTCTGCCGTGCTTAGCGTTGGACTGACAGCCTTTCACCGTCCGGAAGGTCCGCGGGCTCCGCACGCCTGGGTGAGCAGACTGCCGCAGGGTGCGGCTGTCCCTGCGTTTATCCGGAGTGCACGCAGCGACGCCCTCAGGCCAGCAGACCCACATCCTCTTCTGAAGCTGCCCATCCGGACCAAACAGAGGCTCTGCGGCACCGGGGTGCTTGGCAGACGACTCCCAGAAGTACAGTGTGAATGGAGAGCTCCACGCGCTGAATGAGACAAAACTTAGGAACGAATGGGAGCTCCTGGCCGAGGTCTTTTCTCCTGAACTGGCCCCTGTGTGTCTTTCTGATGCCGATACCTGGCCGTGTACCCCTAGAGGAAGTGGGAGTCGCCACTGAGGTCTTTTTCACAGACGTCTGGTTATAATGTTTTGTGTCGTAGATAGGATCCTAGGAAGGCTGCAACAGCCAAGATATTTATATTCCGGGAGAGGATGGTGAGCGCTTGCTCGTTTGTCTCCTTGGTATCGAGTCACATCTATCGACGGGGTGAGGTTAGCGTTCACACACGTGCCGAGAGCACACACATGCACGGTCCACGTGCACAACCCTCCCGGGGACACACTGTAGCCAAGGACCCCATGAATGGTTCCGAAAAACGTGTCTGGTACGAGATGGAATTTGCAAAAAAGGGGCAAAGCAGACCTTTTTGACCTGGTTGGGGTTCTGACATCCACTCGAGAGACAGGACTTCCCTAAGGGCCTTCGCAGCCCCTCGGGAACTGGTGACCAGATCGGGAACATCTGGTGCACTGGTGTCTTAGGGCTGCCGGATCAGAGCGCCGAGACTGGGTGGATGACAGGCAGAGGTGGCTTGGCCCCCAGTCCTGGAGGCTAAAGATCAAGGTGTCGCAGGGCGGGTTCCCCCGAGGCTGTGGGGGGGGTCTGTTCCGTCTCCCTCCCCACTTCTGGTGGTCTCGGGCAACCTCTGGTGTTCCCTGGCTCATCGATATGCCACTCCCGGCTCCGCCTCCATCTTCACACGGCACTCTCCGTGTGAGTGCCTCTGTGTCCAAATTTCCCCTCTTGATGAGGACACACCAGTCGTACTGGATTAAGACCCACCCAGATGACCTCATTTTAACTTGATTAATTGCATCTGCAATGACCCTCTTTCCAAATAAGGTCACATTCTGAGGTCCTGGTGGTTAGGACTTGACCCTGATAATTTTGTGTGGCGGAACACAATTTAATCCATAGTCCTGAGAAAAGGTAACCTAGGTAGCCAGCAGTTTTCTTGGGTGATAGAAAATGAAAGGAAACAACAGTAAAATAAAACATAATAATGAAAACAGAAGTCCACTCATCGAGACGAGTGTCTGGGCCCCAGCAACACTGAGTGGGCCCCCACAGGCGTCAGCACCCCTGAGCGTGGGATTCACGGAAATTCCCACGTGTTGATTTTTGAGAGATGAAGCTCCCGCGCTGGCCCTCCTAAGTGCGGTCCAGTGCGGTCCACCAAGTGGAGTGGAGTGACGGCACAGGGTCACGAGCTCTCAGGGTCACCAGGACCTCCAAAGACCCTCCCCAGTCACGGGTGAAGGACCCAGAGCAGCTGCAGGAGTCAAGATCACGTGACGAGTGCATGGCGGGTCCGAGACTGGGACGTGGATCCCAGATTTTGAGTTCTAATGCAGCGACCCCCCCACCGACCCCTGCGTAGGAGCTGACGGTGCCTGATCCCCCCCAAGCTGCAGATTGCCACCTGACCCATCGCATGCTGGCTCCTGACTTCCGTCTGTACTGGTCGCCTGAACCCCTCGCTGGAGCTGAGACATGCGAGGAAGGAAACAAGCACATGGATTTTGGGCCACCCGGCCACCCGCCCCCAAATCCAAGTCTCAGTCCTCCGCTCGTGGTGAAAGGAGCGGCTGTTCCAGAGCTCGGACAGGACGGCGGCCCTTTCGGTGGGGAGTGCCGGTGGACACGCTTAGAACAGGGGTCACGCCTGATGCCACGGGTAAGGGAGGAGCTGAGTGCCTCCTCGGTGAGCAGTTAGAATTGCCTGCTGAATGTTCCTGCGAAGGGACCTGACCGGGACCTAACCGCACCTTACGGCTGAGGCGCCTCCAGCCGCTCAGACAGCCCTGGGGCGAAGGAGCAAGTCGGCGATGCCGCAGGTCGGGGGTCAGCCCGGGGACCTCAAACAGAGACCTCCAAAGTCCGCTCACTTAGGCCCTGCAAACACTCAGCGTTGCTTTTAAATGTATCTGCGGGAACCGTCCCAGAGGAAAGCGACTCGCGAGACAACAACCAAAATGCAACGTGTCTTAGTTTTTTTAAAGACGGTATAAAAAGATATTTTGGAGACAAATAGGAAAATTGGAATACGGACCAGATATTTGGTGGAATGTAGGGATAAGCTGTTAAATTTCAGTGTGATCATGGCATTGTCATTAAGGAGGAGAACGCCCTTCCTTTTATGGGTGAAGGGCGCAGAAGTTTGCAGCTTCACAGGAGGCGGCAAATAAGCACATCGTCACAGATAGACGGCAAATGTTAACAACGGATAAACTCAGCTCCCTGTTATTTGAGTTTCTTTGTACAATTCTTTCAACTCTTCTGTGTGCAAAGAAATCGGGGTAAAGTGTGTTTGTTTTTTTTACTGCAGTAGTCCCGTAACGAAAGTGAGAAAGTGAAGTGAATGAAAATTAGGCCCTACTTCCTGTAACAACTTTTACTGAGCCCTACCCACTAGTAGGGCTCAAATGAGCGTTTTCTGATTCTGAATTCACACGACCAGTATTGCTGATAGTTAGATTATCCTTCAGTAGCAAACGGATTCAATAAGTTATGGTCCATCCATGCAGTGCAAAACTAAGCAACCACTTAAAACAATAAGGAAATTATGTAAATGCTCATTTAGAAAGATGTCCAAGATGCATCGTCAGGTAACAAAATGAAAGGTGAAGACCACTGCATGTAGGCTAACGGTTACGGTAAAGCAGATATGTTCGTATATCTTTATATTTATCCATAGTTATTTCTGTGTATTCATGTCTGTCTTACACATAAGTAATCTCTGAAGAACACAAAAACGTCTCTGCTGCATCTGGGCAACACCCCAGCTAAGACCAAGAACAAGACAAGGATGCCTGCTCTCTGCACCTCTGGTCAGCATTGTGCTGGAGGTTCCGGCCTCTGCAATTAGGCAAGAAAAAGAAATAAAAGACATTTAGACTCAAAAGAAGAGGTAAAAATACCTCTAGTCACAGGCGACATGATCGCAAGCAGGGTGGGCAGAAGCAGGTTGCAGTCGTGAGCACGCACGACGGACTTTATTCTTGCGTTGCTGTTGATTAATTATTGCATCACTTATGTGCATTACAACTGTGGAACTACTTTAGCCCACCTCGCATTTTGAACTTCACTTTAAAAAATGCCACCGGCAACTGTGAGCAGAGTTGTGGAAGACAAGATCGATGCCCGAAAAGCAGCTGTGCCTCCGAACGCTGGCAGTGGGCGCTCCCTGGGAAGGCTGTAAAAAAACGTGACAGGCGTCGGCAAGGATGCGGGGAAGTCGGCACCTCAGTCCGCTGCAGGCGGGGCTGTCAGACGGGGCAGCCCCTGCGGGAAGCCCCTCCGCAGTTCTCCAAAGGGCCTAACGCAGCTGCGACCTGACGCAGCCACTCACCCCGGGCATGTGCGCACAGGCCTTCGGCAGCGCTGTTCCCCGTAGCCAGGGAGAGCGAATGGCCCAGGTGCCTGTCCGTGCACGGAAGACAGACACGCGTGGCCTGCGTGCTCACTGGACCGTCGCCGAGCGATGAATAGGGATGAAGCCCCGGCGCGCACACCGCGACGCGGATGAGCCCTGGGGACAGCAGGCCCAGTGAGAGAAGCTGGGATGCAAGCTGCCACACGGCGCGCGGTTCGATGTGAAAGGGTTTGCGGGCAAATGGAGCAGATTAGCAGTTGCCAGGGAACAGGCTGAGGAGGAACTGGGGGTGCTCGGGGTTTCGTCCAGGGGAGAGGATGGAAACGTTCCGGAACTAGTCAGGGATGATGGTCACGAAACACTGCGACTGTACTAAAAACCACTGAATTACACTTTAAAATGATGAATTCTATGTTACTGAAGTACGTTTTACTTCAATTAAAAAAAAGTGTTTTCAAACTGGGCCCCCGGGAAGGAAGCTGGATGGCTGAGGACAGAATACGGGATGGGGGGTGGGGGCAACAGGTCACTTGTACACTTGTTCCTTTTCAGTTTTGTACCATGTGGATGTTTAAACAAATAAAAACACTTAGAGATTAAGAAATCAATTGCTGGGCTTTAATCTTTACTGGCAATTTACTGGGATTAATGGATGAGTAAACCAGAGTTTAAAGTTGCTTACCTCGACAGGGAGGGCTTTAAAAACCAGGGTAGCTCTAGGTGGGCGTGAGCCCTGCCTGTGGGTCAGGTCAGCTCTCAAAGCCCCTTTCTGTCCTAGGAGACTTTGAAGATCAGTCCTTCTGAGGGTCCAGACTGGTAGAGACACCACAGCCCTCCTTTGTGGGAAGGTATGACCCCCTTCCTCCAGCCGATGACAAAAACGGGCCAGCCTCGTGCCGTGAAACCCGTGCCCCTCCACCCTGTGACCGCCGGCGCTGTGTGAATGCCGGGCCGCCTGCACGGGCGCCCAGTCTTCCTCAGACGGGCACATGTGCGTGTGTGCGTGAGTGCTGTTCAGAATCACTGAGGACTCTGATGAAAACAGGCTGTTTGAGATAACCGGGCCACACCCCCACGGAGGCAGCCCGCAGCCGCCCTCGGGCAGGTCCCGCGAATGGGCGTTTTTTCAACCACTGCCCGGTGGGACCACTGCAGCCGACAGGGTTCAGAGGGGGCGCCCCTTCCCTGCGTACCTGGAGGTTCTACCTCCTTCCGAGGAGTCAGCTGTTTTCAGGGTGTTCCCTCCTAGGACATTCCTGCCTCGGGGCTTACGCTTTCTCACCGAGGGCGCCCTTCCGCCCTTCCGTTGGGTTAAAGCAAAGGGACATGTTAAGCCAACAGGTACTGGTGCCCCAGTGGGAGTTGCGGTGCGAATTCGCCTTCGGGCCCAGTCACTGGCTGCGAGGCTGGTACAGGCCAGGCCCCAGGCGGAGGAGGGCTCCGGTCGGGGAGACAGCGGCAGGGCCAGCACACTAGGCACCGGTCTAAACTGGCCTCCGGCCCCGGGCTCATGAGTGGGCGCGCGTGCCGGGGAGTTTCAGGGGCTGTTCGTCCTGGCCTCTCTGTGCGGCGAGCCACCTAAGACACGGTGGCTTGCTACAACGGCTCATTATTTCCCACGGTTTACCATTGCTGGGGAGCCCTCTGGCCCACAGTGAGCTCACTCAGGGGGCTGCTCTTAGTGGTGGGTCAGCAGGGCTGGGCTCGCCCCCTCCTGGTCTCTGAGCTGCAAGGCCTCTTGGGTTCCTGAACTTGCAGGATGTCACCTGTGGTCCCTTCGGCTGGTCAGCGTAAGTCACTGTAGACCAGCCCAGACTCCAGGTGTGGGCAGACTCGACCTTTTGGCAGGAGCAGCTATAAAATATTTTGCCTGTTTCTCCCTCCACCATAGGAGGCAACGTGAAGCGCCCAGACATCCAGCGGTGAGGGGCCGGCACCGGGGCAGGGAGAGAACGCTGCTGAGCAGGGTTCGGAGACAGGAAGGTAAGCACCGCTTACGTCCAGCCTTTTCCTGGGGCCCCGACTGCGCAGAGACCCGAAGGAGAGAAGGGTCAGGCGGTGCATTGCCCGTCTCTCGTTAAAGCGACAGCGGAGGTTTCCGTTTGCCAGTAAGAAAGTCCGGGCTTTTAGCAAGGCCAGACCGAGCAGGGGCAGTAAGCAGTGGACCTGGGGGGTGAGCAGACTGCCTGCCGCCGGGACTCACAGCGGCTCCTTACACGACACGCAAAGGTCTGAACTTACCGAGGGTCATCGTCTGGCTTCGTTTTTATGCTGCATTGTGCTTTCTGCACCTTCCGGCTTTTAATCTTTGTCCTGGGACAAAGGTACCACCATGAGCCCCGGGTGTTCCTGAAACCAAGGCTCAAAGGAGCCAAGTGCGCTCCTCAAGGTCACCTGAGCTAGTGACGGGGAGCCGGTTCCATCCCGACCCTGGGAGGCCGTCCCGGCTCAGCTCGGGGCTCTGAACCCTGTATTCTTGAGTGTCTGTTGTGGACGGTGGTGATGCCGGTGGTGAGGACGGCTCTGTTCTGTCAAAAACCAAGGTACACGATGGTTCTCATTCTGCTTCTTGAAAAGAAAGGACTGTGCGAAGAGGGGGAAATCCACAGAAATCAGCCCTCCGCAAGCTACGAGCAGGGGGCGTCGTCCGGGGGAGGCGAGGCAGTTTCGGAGGGCTTCCCGGCCGGTGGCCACTGTTCAGGGGTGTCGTCCTGAAAGACTTTCGTGAAACCGCCCTCCCGCTCCTAACTGCTCCCTGGAGGGGTGAGGTCCACCTGAGGGCGGCCTTCAGAGGCGGCCGAGCTCGTGGCGGTAGGAACGCGGGCCGAGTTTGGCAGCGAAGGCGCTCCCTCTCCTGTCATCGTCGTATCTCTCAGGGCCTTGCAGCCGTCTGAGGGACAAACGCTTCTCTGAAAGTCGAACAAACAGATTCCTCAAATCCAAATCCCAGCCTTCCTTCCATCTACTCTTTGGGCTTGCTTGCTCACCTGGGCAGACATCACGGTTCAGGGGACAAAATAACTCCTGAGCCTTAATCCCTGCTTGGAAAAACAGCGAAATAAGCATTGTGCGGATATTGGGAAAAACTTGAATAATTAAGGGTTTGTTTTCTTACGGCTTTAGATACTTTATTTCCCTTTCACATAGAGCGCTTGGGAGCCTGACAGAGATACAGCTGTCACAGAAAACGCAAGGCCCGCGGGCTCTGCCGGGACCGGTTCCGCTCCCACGCTGCTCGGTGAGGAGGGGGCTCCCGCTGGCCCAGCACAGCACACGGTGTGCATGTTCTACACGGTGGAACCTCCAGTGTGCGGTCCGACGACTTTGAGTAACTGTATCGAGTGGAGCGACCATCCCCGTGAATCGCTGAAGTCCTGTTCCACCTCCCGAGCAAGACCCGTCCCCCCCACGCACGGGTCCTGTCTGTTCCAGCCCAGCCTCAGGCACCACCAGACCCGGCTCCCGGCTCCACACGCCTGCCTCGCCGGGCATTTCGTGGAGATGCCGCCTGTCCTCGCTCGCGTGGGGCTTCTTTCCCTTGGCGCCACGTGCCTGCGCTCCAGCCACAATGCAGGACGGCAGTGCCAGCGGTCCGTCTCTCTGGGCACCGCGGGGCTCCACGGCGTGTCATGCCGCACTGCGTCCACTCGCGTGCCAGCCAGGGGGACGTTCAGGTGGCTGCAGCTTGGGGCTCTCGGGAGCATGGCCTCTGCGGACGTCTGCGTGCCAGGCTCTGGGCAGGCCCTTTCCCGTCTCTGCGGCGCGGCACCTGGCCGCAGACGTGCTGGGCCCGTGGTGGCTTCACGGGTCGCCATTTGAGAAGTTGCCAGGACACTTTGCAGAGTGAGACAGCTGATCTTTGGGATGAGGGAGAGCACTTGGTGGAAGCAACCGCTCCCTCCTACAGGGAGGCTGCAGCCTGGGTCTCAGGTGTCAGGACGAGGGTTAGGGACTGGGCTGCTGGGGCCCCGCCCTAGCCTCCCCGGGAGGGAAGGCAGGCGTCTGTCTAGGGGGACTTTCTAAGAAGATTCGTAAAGGTACACAGCAGTTAAAGGGACAGAAGAAGAGTCCTGAAGAGGGCGGCCCGCAGGGACTGTGTCACGGGGACAGAGCTTCCGTTTGGGGTGATGAAGAAGACGAGGAGTGGGCAGTGCCGACGGTCGCACAGCACACCGACCGCGCTCAGTGCCACTGAACTGCGCGGTTAAAAGTAGCTGAAGCAGTGAATTTTATGTGTATCTTACCACAACGTTTTAATCCTCACCTGAGGACGTGCTTATTGGTTTTTGAAAGAGAGGAAGGGAGACATCGATGTCAGAGAGAAACGTCGATTGGTTGTCTCCTACGCACCCCAGCTGAGGACCAAACCCACCACCGAAGCGCGCGCCCTGACCAGGAATCGAACCCGAAACCGTCGGGCTCACGGGACCACGCTCCAGCCTACCGGGACACGCCAGAAAGGGATCAGGGAGCAGCATCCGGCCGCATCCTTCCTCTGCATTAACCCCCTTCCCACGCCCCTGCGAGCAGAGCGCAGCTTCCTCGCCACGGCCCACCAGGTCCTGCCTGAGCCGGCTCCCCCCCCCCCGGCCCGTGCCCGTGTCAGTCCTGGTCACCTCGCAGCGGCCACTCTGGCCACCCTCTCGCTGGAGCTTGGAGCCTTTGCCCCTGCTGAGCCCTCTGTCCGGGCGGCAGTGCCCAGCTCTCCCTTCGGGTCTCAGCTCAAGTCCCCCATGGCAGAGATTCCCGGCTCAAGTAGCCGGCCCGGGTCTCTCCGTGGCCATGCTGTTGACGCCCTCCCTCGGCTTCCTACGTGCCAGCAGCGACTTCGCTCCCTGGTCCCTGTCCGCCGCCCCCCACCCCCTCGGCGAGCTCCTTCTTGTTGGGCCTGTGTCTCTCCCCAGCACAAACGTACTGCCCAGTGCAGAGCAGGCCTTTGATATTAAATACGACAAGTAAATAAAAAGAGCTTTCAAGTGCCAAGGGATGAGGCTTAATTATGCTCTTAACTATGTTAAGCTTGCATTTAAACATTGATTTTGAAGTTGGTTTTCTAATAAAAAATAATAGCTCTCATCGGCCTGGTTAGTTTCACATTAATAATTTTTACAAGACTCTTTCCCACATAGAAGTATGATATGGGAAATATAAATCTAGGGAGACTTGTTTCCCTTGTATCCATGATTATTTTTAAAAAACACTCGTAAGAGTTAGGCGCAAAAGATTAAGATATTTCTTAAGCTCCTTTACACGCGAATTATAAAAGCAAAGATCATGGAAAAGGAATCACACACCCTTCTGACTCAGTATTTTCCAGAGTAAAACTAGTTCCTTTGCTAAAAGTCAAAAGGATGAATACTGAATTCTAAAATTATACTGGGGAGTGGACAAAAATTTTCCTGAGATAGAAGAAAACTGAATTCAGATACCGAAACTCTGTGATACATACGGAGCCTTGGCCCCGACATCCTGGCTGCACGATACACTTGCTGTCTGTAACAAAAGTGAGGATTTCAGAACCGTGTGTCTCCGTCTTATGCAACTCGAAGACTGCAACATGTAAGCGACCCGCTAAGAAGTTCCCAGGCTCTGTCCTCGGGGATTCAGGGCCCCACCGACAAGGGTGCCCACCGGGGACTGCCTTCTAAGGCCCCGCCCCACCTTCCCGTCCGACTCCACACCCCACCCCCTGCCCCGCAGCCCCTGCTGCCAGCAGGAAACGTGATGAACCTGAGCGGCGACCACGTGCTCGCGGAGCCCAGGGCGTCGAAGGACAGCACAGCCTGTCCGCTTGCCTCCGTGGCAGGGGAAGGCCTTCGCAAGGACCTGTGGCCGTGTGGCCCTGGGGTCACGTACAGGGGCAGAGCGTAGACAGCACCTGCGGCCCCGGGGAACCCCGGAGGAGGGAGGGGACCAGCAGGGCAGTGCACACCTGAGCCTGAGACTCAGGACAGAGCTGGGAACACAGACTCTGGCAAACCAAGGACCCAGGTGGCCCAGGGGAGGTGGGTTGGGCGAGAAGAGGTGGTCTCTCCCCGGTTCCAGCGGCACCTCCCTGGCCTGCCTCTCTGCCTGCCCCCTCCTTCCCTTCCCCTCTCAGCTCAGCTGCTGCGGTGGTCCCTTGGGTGGCTCGATGCTTCTCCTCAAACCTCTCCAGAGCCTCCCCCCAACC